>JAECUM010033706.1:0-20836 GCA_016617855.1 Megalonaias nervosa
ATATCAAATTGACTTAAATCCAGAAACAATTTAGGGAGTTGTGTGGAAATGGTGGGTAGGTCTGACACTTAGGGCTATGCTTTTTCTCTGTCAAGTCTTTCTAGAATAATGTGTTCAGTTCTGATTATTACTCAGTTTGAGTTGCTTAATACACTGTTTTTACTCAAATGAATCTAACAGTATTCAGTGTGCTTCAGTCAACATATATGGCATTCATCTCGATAAATTGCACTGTACACCTCAGTTGCACCATCTTTATATTCTCTACAGAAATTTTGCAATGTTAAATGAGTTTACAAACATTTCACATAATTTTGAGTGGAAAAATAGTTTGCAAAGAGTGTATATATATATATATATATATATATATATATATATATCGGTCCTGATTGAAAACTCAGTTTACATGGAAATTCACTGCATGTAAACTATGTCTTCTACTCTTGTAATCAGCATATATTTTTTATATAATTGCAGTTGCATCAGTTGATAAATGTAGGGAAGGTTTCCATTATTCATAACATAACCATGTGATCATAACCAGTTACATTTATTTCTGTATAAACTGTACGGAGAACTACTTTATATTTCTATAAATAGAGTCACGTGAAATGTAAACACTAATTGGAAGGCATACACACTGCATGCCTTTAAAGCTAAATTAAAGTGGTGGGGTTATATTTTATTTAGAAAATTTAATAAATTGATTTGGCAGAATCAAATAACAGATCTTTATAATTTTTTGGAAGATTTATAATTCTTTTTGATTAGATTTGAAAAAAAGCTGGGCAACTCAAAATCTGCCAAGAAGAATATTGGGGCTATGTTGTACATTACTTTCTCTGTGACTCCTTACAAATGAATATAAAACTTTGGGCAAATGGATATAGGTATTGGGAGAAGGGGGTTCAAAGAGTAACATTATAACAACTGTATTCATGGTCTTAAAACATAAGGAGCCAACCAGAAAGTAAACCTTTCAGTTTATTTACTTATTTATTTATCTGTTTATCAGAATCAGTGCATTCACATAGATTGATTAAAATTACTCAAAAAAGTTTGACTTAAAATTTGTAAATGTCTGAAAATTGTGTGAACTAAATAATGTATTAATATTTCCAGAGACATGTTATATATATATATATATATATATATATATATATATATATATATATATATATATATATTTCTTAACATAATCATAATTATTTTGTGCCATTTGTTTTACAGTTTTTAGAAATTCAGAAATTTCTGTAATTTCTGTGAGGCAAGGATGATCTTGTGAACACCAGTGGTGAACACTTTTTTTATGGCCCAACTTTATTCTTCCATATTATAGTTAACCTTTCTTACTACTTGACAAGATATTGTAGTGGGTAATGCAGTCAGGTTTTAAATATCATCCAGAAAGGCATATTTTAGGCAAATTTTTTATTTTTTTTTAGGATTCCACTACCTTATCATCATTTGATGCCATGATGTCTGCACATATCTATGACATCATAGGGATGCCAATCTGAACTCTTATTGGTATTATTACATTTTATGATAGAAAAAATCTTTGGAAAGGAAAATGAACCTGATTTTAGGGCCATTTAGAGGGTAAAGTGACCTAGTCCTTTGATTTAAATCGAGTAATTATTAAGAGTTTTGAAATGAAAATGTGTGGATCTGACAATAAGGGACATAACTCTGCTAACAGGGATGTAGAAGCCAGTGTCAGCCAAGCTCTTTTAATTACTGAGCTACATACCAAATTTACATGCAAAGATAATTAGGGAGCTATTTTGCAGAAACAGATGTGGGATGAAATGATGGATAAACTCAATTTAATATCTCCATATTCTACTAAAAGCTGGAAAAACCCCAGTAAAGAGGACAAGCAGGGTTTTTCATGACAGAGTTAAATGCAGTTTCTATCTAATTATCATTTGGGTTCCATGAATATGCTCACAGTGCAGAACATGTGTCATGAATCAAAGACTGTTTCATTAGAATTCTTAATACATTTGTTTTCTAGAACCTACTAATTTGCTTGCATTATGCAGTGGTACTTTTCTACAATAAGTCACTGTATGCTCTCTTGGGTAGAGTGGTAGGTAGATACATGCAGTTCAGTATGTTCATGCACATATTGATATGTGATGATGAATGTATTGGGCCTAATTTATGAATTTATGAGATAAAGGCTTCCTGAGATCACTCTGCACAATGAAAAATAAAAAATCCTTACCAGATTATTTCAGTAAATTCTTTTTGACTGACATAAGATTTCTGTATAGTACATAGATCTTCATTATGTTGTAAATTAAAGGCGATATATTTTGTACAGATGTGTTCAGCATTTATTGGCTTTTATTACATATACTCTAGCTACTGTTTCACATTATTTGACAAATTGAGATTACTTGTACAGAAAATTGTCATGTAAAGGATAAATTTGTGTGACATGTTTTGCCATTTATGTACATCTCTAAAATACTGCCAGACTGAAATGCAGCTTGGTGCTTCGAATTTATTTCAATTGATCCAGTTAATAAATTCTGTTAACAAAATCTTGTTTGTTTTCTTCTTAAATAAGGAATTGCTTGTATGTAAATGACTCCAAACAAATATTTTTACTGTAATAAAGGGTTTACAAGCTAAACTTTTTTATACATATTTATATATATAGACTGCAGACCTGAAGACTTAAATTATACTGAAGCACACTTTTTAAACCTTTTGCAATTGTAAGAGCAACCATACTGCATCTCTTTGATTCTACTTAATGCTGTTTGGATTAATAAATTTTTGGATCAAGTATTTATCTCGTTATGTCAAATGTTCATGCAACTAATTATGATATGATTGATTTGGGTTGAAATTCAGTTGTGCTATTCTCAGTGTTTGTTTTTACTCCAGGTTTATTTATAAAAATGGCAAGACATTATGTGAGCAAATATATTGATGAATTAACTGATCATGTGTCAGAGCTGTTCCAGTAAAACATATATTCCCCACCCCCAGGGACAGTACTTCAAAAAATCTTTTGTAGGTGGTTGTGTTTCAAACTATTTTGATTCTGACGGTGGAAGGTTGGTTAGGGAAATCACTTCTGTTGTGGTTTGTGTTAACAAAATGAGAAATTGCTGGTGGGGTTGTCAGAAAAAATATATATATATATTGAAAATCGCATCTAACTCCCTCCTAGTGGTCTAACTCGTGTGAATAAAAAAAACTGGGTCAGAAATGATGCCAATACATGCTAGTGCACCAAATTTGTACAAATTCATGTACTTTTAAAACAGTGATACGCATTCTACAAATTACGTCAATGTCGCGGATATAAAACGTGCTTTGCGCAGCATGCAATTTTTATTCAACTTTTAACTTTAAAAGTGCATGTCGCGAAGTAATTCACGCTGTCAGTAGCGGTCTCGCAGCACTTGATGTGCAAAAGTTAAAATAGCTGGATACTTCGGTTCGACATGAATGGCTGTTGAACTAAACTTGATTGGTTCATTTGGCCCTGAAACAGGCATTTATGGTACTTTTAACCTAACTTTCATCATGGAAGTTTTACAAATGCATGTTTCAATTAAGGGCCACACAGGAAAACAAAGTGGCTGAGTCACAACAGGTTTGTCTTAAGACGACATTTTCAGCTGGCAAATACTGGCTGGTGATAGCTATGAAGACAATGAATTTCATGTATATCAGTCTGTTGGACATTGGGAAAATGTCACTGGAAGTACCAGTGTGTGATTTTGAGCCCGAAATTGATGTAGAGTGCGAGTCTGATGTACGTGTTTGATGGACAGGATGCCTACTATGCAGCATTATTAAGAAACTACCAATCCTAAATACAGGCAATTTAATAGTTCAGTGCAATTTTAGTTTCTTTTCTCCAGACATTCAGCACTGAGAGATTGTGTGCTAATTTGAGCATTCAGATAAAATGAATAAATAAGGAGTTAACAAATTAAAAAGAGCATATTCAAGATACCCAATTCTGATTTAGCAGACTATGGGAATGTTGGACTTAAAACCTAAGACAGCATTATGGAAGAGATAAAATCTGGCATAAGAGGCAGCAAAGCACTGATTCAAGGAAGTTAAACTTTGGCCGAGTTCATATTTGTGAAAACGTTTCTTTTTGGAACAGAGATATCCTAAAGAATACCTGGGACATGTTGAAAATTACAGAACCATAAAGAACAGTAACTTGTTGAAGCTAGTTGTACATTTACCTTTTCAGATAGCAGACAATGAAAGGGAGTTCTCAGCATAGAATAATATTCATACACAGAGGAGGAGGATAATATTAAATTCAGAAACAATCAACAGATTAATGCTCATAGGGAACATCAGAGAATCCCCATACAACATAACTGTGTGTGTGTAGATCTCTAGTTGGCAGAACCACTGTGGCAACAAAAGAATGACGAAACTAATTTTCATATCATGTAGATGTATTACCAAATGAAGTACATGCTCTCTATGTGCAAAAATTAAATGACATTAAACATAAGGGACTAACTGATCTGTGTAAACTCAAAGCAAGATGGATAAAATTTGTCCTGTTTATGTTTGGTTATTTCTATGTATATTCTGAGCATTGGTGGTATTTTCTGCAGACCTTTTGGCAGTTAGTTCCAAGTCATTATTTGGTATTTGTATTACAAATTGGATTACTGTTATCTAGTACACAACATTTTGAAGCAGTCATTAACTAATGATGAAACTGATGAGAAAGATGATGTCATTCCGATATATGGATTCTTTACTACACTCCTAATCTGTTTGTCCTGGTTCTTTTTTACCATCTCCTTTAGTTTTACTGGTGCCAATACTTTTAGTAAAATTGTAACTTCTGTTTTCTTGCAATCTCAATATTTGTGATCATGTATTATTGTCAACGGGTAAAATGAGCTTAGTTGTGTTGTAAAATCTAAAACTATTAATTAACAAGGGACTAAGTGGGTCAACCTCATGTGTGTAGAAATTATTGCCATATTACAGTGTTGTTAGAAACAACAGATTAGTTGTACAAGATGTATTTTGCAGAATTGTAGAACCAGCACTCGTATTGTCACCACATATTCCATTTAAATAATAATATCATTATTTCTGCATATTCCTATCAGTATTTTTCCAGTGGTATTAATTTCCTGATCTGATGTTGTTCGTTTGTTGTGCAATTTTTACATATCAAGAATTCTCACAGTATGATTAATAAAACAATGTAATCTGCAACAAATTGAGTTGTTTGAGAAGAAATTCATTTTTTAAGCCCCAAAATCACACAAGCTATGAGTTCTAGCATTAAAGTCTCACATTAAAATAACATTTGAAGTCAACATGATAGTAATGTAGGATGCAACTGTACTAATTTCACCTTGGTATATTCAAATATTGAATGTGATGGAGGAACATGGCTTCAAAATAAACACATCAGTTTTAGAACCTGTTCATTGACTATGAATCAAGTATATAATCCAAGTCCAACTGAATTGTTAGAAAAGTTTTAATTCTTTTGACAACATTGTAATTAGCTGTCAAATATGGAGTAAGCCTATGGTCTTTCTGCCATCCCAACCAAGACTCCACCACAACCACGTGACCATGCCCAATGACATCACAGTAATAATCATTATACAACTTGAAATGACATCCTTTTGAGTATTTTGATATCAGCAGAGCCTAAACAGAGTGGAACAGTAAGAAAGAGTGACATATTTAAGTGTTATGGAGATATGGAGCAATGGCTTTTCCTCTCACTATTACCTCCTCATCAGAGATCACACACACAAAACTTGGATTAAATCCTGAAATCCTGGCAACATCCCTGCAGGGGAGATAACTTGGCCATTCTATTTTATTTTATTGGTCTCTGGTTATCCCATGGTATTTATGTTACTTGAACATCATCTTACAGTTTGTCCAGTCAGCATGGTCCTAAAAGGCATACAACTGTTGAGAGTTCTTGAAAACCATACTTTAAATCAGTGAAGACAAAGCATATATGGGTTTGACTGTCCCTGATTGGTTGATAATGAAAGTAAGATTTTAGTAAAAAGAATTTTTTGAGAGCTTGCCCTACTTGTAACTGAAAAAAGTCTGGGACATTGTTTTATTAACATAATTTCCATCCCTTTACAGACCTGAGTTTGGAAGACTCGTTACTGAAATCAGCACCGGACTCTTTGGTGTAGTATTGAAAGCACACATTTTAAACTTGTTTAGATCCAGAAAATGGTGCAGCTGTTATGGTTTTCTTTTCACAAAAACTGTCGTCAAAGATGTGTCTATACTGATAAAAATTTGATCATGGGCACTTGGAAATTTTAAGTTATTGAATATTAATACCGTGGTGTTTGTACAGGTTTACAATGGGAACTAATTAGTACATCGAGTCCTTCTACTCTTGAGTTTTGTGCAGAAACATGGAATCCAAGCAGAATACATCCAAAAATGTAGAGGTTTTCTATCTTGGATTTAGTCTCCCCATTGCATTTCACACTGATATACATATTCACAAACAATTAGCATAGTAGCAGGAAAAGTAAAGGACAAATTTAGATACGTATCATAAACAAGACAAATAGCATGTGGGGGGACAAGATCATAAGAACAGGCTGGAATGGAGAAGTTTAATAACAACAATAATGAGTAGAAGTGTGCCTCTTTTTTGATGTGTACAACTTTATTTTCTCGGGTTCAGTAAGAAATTACATCAAAGGGAAGACAATAATGGGCGTACAGTTAACTAAACCAATGTGAAGTTAGCTAATTAAATGATGTATCAAATCGATTTTAACCTTCTGGTTATATCTGTTCTGGTCTATTCCAGTCCATTCTGGTGATTATGTCCACTGAATCAGTATGGTTGGAAAAAAATTTGGCAAATTTGAAGATTGAAAAATCTTTTGGCAGATTGTGATTATACACTGTACTTCTGCCTCAGAGATATGAATAATTTCATTTCTTGGTTTGTTGATTCTGGTTGTTGCTCAATTCAAATGCATCATTAAGAAACAGCGATGCATCTCATACTCTGTCTGCTAAATATATTTATTACACATGCACATCTCCAGATATCGGTGAATATAGCTTGAATATGTAATAACAGTTCTGGCTGGAACAATGGACATTGTTAGAGAAACTTGAAGTGAGCTAAAATGTAAACTTTTCAGCAGCATGTGATGCAGGATTGCTCAAGACTTCTCCATCTCATATGCTCACCATGAAAAATCCATTTGTACCAGCTGATGATGACTTTTAGGTAACTGTCAGAAAGACATATTTGATGATATTCAAAGGTCTACAAAAATTACTAGAGTCGAAATTGTTAAGCTCATACAGCTGTGGCAAAAATGAATCTGCTGTTGCGACTGTTGATTAGTTGGTTGATTTAGTTTGATTTGGTTTGTATTTTGGGGGGTTTTAATGCCATGTTTCAACACGACAGCCAATATATTAGGTGGAGGAAGAGCCTGAAAGAACACCAACCCAAATTGGTTGATCTGCAACAAAAACTCACTCTGAGAGATGTGCAAGTGATCTGTAAAAGCAAGCACCTTAGTACACTTGGGCACATGGAACCTCTTTTGATGTTTATCTCTAACAGCCAAAGTCATTTAGACACGAGACCTCAGGTTTCAGTATGGCTTTTGCACCATTATCAGCTCAAGAGAATTTATATATGGCAGCCAGTTTTACTGCTGAAGAAATTCCAAGTACTTTTGAGACACCAAGCACCACTTATGTAGAACCACTGACCTCCGCATGTAACTGGCAACATTCTCACGTACAAATTGGAGGCAGGTAATCACATGACAAGCATCTTATACCACTCTGCCATGAAAGCCCCTCAGACCATGGGTATAAGTCTCATATGAAAGACTAGAAGTGGGAGATTGAACCTGTGACAACTGGATTGAAAGTACAGAATGTTACTGCTAGGCCATCAGTGATGATGATGATGCTGTTGACAATACAATTAACTGCAATGTCGCTGATTTTACGAGTACTCTGGGAGAAAATGATTCCTTGACTTTCATCCATTTTTAAAAATCTAATTTATGATTAAAAAAATGTTTAACTTGCTATATTTCTTTTCTGTTTTTGAACTTATATTAGTCTTGCAACAAGGCATAAAAATAAAGATGCTGGTAACTGAAATAAATGTTCTTACAGGAAATGAAATAATGTAAAAGTATGCAGAAAATATGCAACATCACATCCACAGGCATTAATATTTTTTTCTGACAAATCATGTATTATAAGTTTATCAAAACATTTATTGAAAAAAATAATAACATGGAATTGTAGCATCTGACCACACATTTAAAGCAATACAAGATTTAACTATTATTCAAATCAAAAGCAGCATGGCTGAGAACAAAAACTAGCAAAAGATAGTGATCACTTTAGTAAACACACAGTTTAGTAAGGATATAAATTCATGATTTCTGTATTAGAACAGAAATCCCTATTATAAAATCTATATTCATGGACATTAAATTAGTAGGTATTAAGGGTCTGATCAATGACATCTACAAATAATAAGCCACAAAATAATAAGCCACCAAGAAAATTTTTGATTTCACAGTATCAGAAACATACATGGCTGACAGACAAACAAACAAAAGGACAAAAGATTGATTATAATGAATGAATACAAATAAAAATATGCTGTAGATTATATGATCTATAAGTTTTCAATAGATTACCTCCAGTCAGCTGTCATTTAAATCACTTCTGTCCCCAACCCAATATTAAAATCGCTTCTGCCACCCACTAACCCATAGCCAGAAATTATGTAAAAAAAATATGCTTCTGTAGGGGGCAGTGTTTTTCAACTATAACATATCTGATGGTGAATCATGATTTTTTAAAATTGCTTGTTGTGGGTTGGTTGAATTTGAAAATGCCTTCCCCCCTGGGGGTATATGTTTTACTGGAACAGCCCTCAGTTAGTATAAAGGGATGAATCAGTTATTAGATTTATCCAATTAGCAACACTACTTCTAATGTAGAAGCAAAGTTCTTTTTAAAGTTTAAAGTGGAGGGCTGATATAACCTAGGGTTAGAACCTTTAATCTGACACGGTGTATCCCCTTTTTATATGAAGTTTTGTCTCCCCTGAATTTACCATTTTAACTGAATCAGTTTCTTACTAAAAACAGTTTTATAATATTCAAGTTTTTATAGAAAGAGTGTGTGATTTAGATTTTTAATGTAGTTTAACAGTTTTTCAAACCCATGACCTCCCACATCTGAGGTGGATGCCCTAACCACTTAGGCCATTGGAGTGGTATATTCCAAGACAAACTTGTACAACAAAGCAAAAAATATCTGATAGGCATTCCAATATAAACTTGTTGTTTAATTCTAGAAAATCCAAGAAATTTTAAATAGCATTCCCATAATTCGACCCCACCCCACCCCCCACCCCCCGAGTCATACCAAAAACTTATTAAAAAATGGTACTTGCAGCTGCCTTGCTTGGCACTCAGAATTAAGAAGTTAGTGTTAGGACTTGGCGGCCAGGTGTCAGGATAATGTGATTGGGTGGGACACAATGCCACATGTCAGTGGCATGATGCCTCATTGCCAGACATCACTATAAACTGCCACACTGCAGACATTGTAGTGATATGACTGAAAAATTGTTAAAGCTTCGTTAAAAATCCAAATCACACACTCACACACATCATTTTCCATGCAAAACTTTAAAGACATATATGCATTTTTTTTAAAAATAGCATAACTGTGCAAATTTAAATTTTTTATAATAATTTTTAATTGAAACATTGCAATATATTAAAAAAATTCAACATTTTCTTGTTGTATAGCAATGAAAGCTTTTGAATTTATACACAAAGTATGCATTTATTTATAAACATGTTGTATCTCCACTGAAATGTTGAATAAATGACAGTTTAAATATTAGTAAAACACAGTGATGGATGCATTTTTCCCCAGCAATGTAGTATGTTCACTACTTTTTCTTAAAAGTACTCTCATCTTTAGTGGAGCCCAGGTTGATTCCCATTCCTAGCATCTTATTCACCAGATTCTTGTTCTCATCTCTCTCCTGGAATTGGAAAATAAAGACTTTCAGTTTCATTTCAGTGAAGACTAGGAAGATACCCCTACCAGTAAGATATAATTAATGAAAGCATTGTTTAGTATAGAAAAGAATGCTTCTTATTGAAAATGGTTGTAACTCAAAATTTGATCTTGGTCTTTATTAGTTATGCTGCACACTAATTATAATTTAAATCTATGCAGTCCTTAAAATTATGAAGCAAAAATGAAATGAAGAAAGAGAATCATTGGTTTATTGGGTTTTAACGGCACTTTTGGCACATTGATGGTTTTATCATGCCTAGGAAATGGGAGCTAACTGACTCTTGTAAGGGTACACTGAGGCAACTGACCAGTGCTGGCCTGGGTGGTACTGAACCCTTGACACTTGGGTTCAGAGTCCAATGCTCCATCAATGGAGCTACCACTCTCTCTCTCACACTAGGACAGACAGATATGGGCTACATTATTGGCCACCTCCTTAGAATATGTAGAGGGCACAAGTATATTTACTGTCCTAAAGAAATTAAATTAAGAGGGGTTGGGGCCTAGAGAAATTTGCTAATGTCAACTTAAAGTAATGTATAAAATGTAACATAGAGTAATGTATAAAACAAATTCAGCACAGTTGAGATTTTTTGTACACATGTTTAAATCCATTATCAGACCTGCCAAAAAATAACTTTCTCAGTAAGACACTTGATATTTATTCAAAAGTTGGTGGTCAATGACTTCTTACCTCATATCTCAACCCTGCATAATATATTTACATGTTTCTGAATTTGTGTGGTGGTTGCAATCATTTCTCCTCCTCTAAACAATAGTCAAATTAACACATGATTCAAATAAAAGTAATTATAGCCTTTCCTGCCTTTTTTCCAGGCAGAGCCAAGTATATGAATATTTATGGGGTTTTTTCATACTTGTGTGAAGATTTTGGGGACTTTTTAAAAAGCTTAGCCTACAGGGTTTTAATTTGTTGGGTGACATTTCCAGACTGTGCTATTATGTAAATAGCAAAGCTTCATCATGCAGGTAACATGGGTAAATTTGGTCTGGTTCCCTGACCCATTCCACTGAGTCTAAAACTTTGATTGGGACAAGAACCCACAGAAGTGAATAATTATCTAGATTTCACTATAATAATCATTGTTATTTTTGGCTTCTTTTCTTAAGCCTGTATTTTAAGGATTTTTCAGTAAAACCTTGCAGTAAAATCGTAAGTGTTGGCAGGTCTACAAGATCTGTTTATATTTTTGTGTGTATGCATGCTGGCTGCAGTGGCATAAAACTAGGTTCTGACTGAAAGAAGCTACATGATTAATATACAGAGATAAAAGGATGTATTTGACTAATTAAAATGTATGCAACTTTATTTATATGCACCAGTAGATGTATCATTTTACAGTGTACTCAAACCAAAAGAAGTGCATATATTAGTACCATCAAACAATATAATGTGTTCACCCACTCCCCCAGCAGTTTGTACCCAACACCGATTTTCAAAATGGAAAGCATCAAGGAAGTAAAAATCCACAAAAGTCTTTTCATTCATCAATTTATGATTTCTAACCTGATTGTCATAAGGGGGTCTCTAACAATGTCATCTTATGTATGTTTCAAACCAAACAGGAGTTTCTTTACTAACACAACCACCATATTTGTGTGTGCAAGTTTATATTTTTTTTCAGACAGCGGGAATGTAGCTTCAAATAATTTAATATGCTTCTGTAACTTTGTGCATTACATCCCTTTGAACCCATGTACATAAGAGTTACATTGCTTGCCCCTTTTATTTTTCTTAAAGTTGTTTTTTTTTTATATATTAATGCTAGACAATGCAAATAATGGATGCTGACGAGTCAGTTTTTACATTCTACAGATCAATGAAAATGGACTTTTTCAGGAACTTGAAAACAACTGTGAGCAGTCTCCTAAGTTATTTATCCTGAAAACTTCCATCTGGTTTGAAACATGAAAAGATGACAGCGTTAGGGTCCCCCTGATGACATTTAGGTTAGAAATGATAATAAATTCAATGATTAAGTTTTGTTCATTTTTTTTTTAAATATCCTTAATGCTTTCAATATATAAAATCCCCAAGGGGAACAAACTGCCAGGATGAGTATTAATAATAATAACTAGAATTGTGTTATAATGAGAGGTCTTATAGTGAGGAAGTGCTGTATGCATTTCTACATATTATTATCATTTTTCTTGGTAAGGGGGAATGACTATTTATAAATTTTAATAACCTGTTGCCAGACCCTATGTTATAATTTTTGGGTATGGGGAAGAATTCGTGATAAATTGTAAGAACCTGTTGCCAGACCCCATTGTGCCTGCATTTTCTAGGCAGTAAATAAAAATAAAACAATAAAACTTCTTAAAATTAAATTATTTTAAATATATGGTTGAGATGAGATAAAAATTGTCAATGTGTGTTGACAAGTCATAACAATGTCAACTGAAGTCAATCAAGGCCCATATCTTGGAAAGAAAGGCTCAAACTCCATTTACCATCGAACTCATCTGAGAATTTATTGGGTGAAGGCTCACTGCAAATTTGGCTGGAATCAAACTAAACAAAATGACAATACTAGAGTGTTCACAAACCTGTGAAATATCTATTCAAAGTCCAGCAAGGTCCATGAATGACTCTCTAAAGTATCTTCAGACTCTTGTCATAACTGGGTTCATGTAAGACCCTGTGAAGATGAAACTCTACATAGCATTTTGTTGAAATTAACCCAATAATGTGAATGCTGGAGTTTTATAAGCCAGTTTGATACCTATTCTTTGTTGATCATGTGCCAAAATATAGTCACAAGAGTGACACATGTTCTTCCACCAGGAAATAATTCTGTAACCATGCATGATCACTTGAATAAGAAACTTTATCACTATGACCTTCACAGTGGGGAGATTTTTAATATTCCTAATATAAATATACCCATCACATTTAATGACTGTGAACACAAGTGTGTAAGAACTGGGCTAAACTTAAGAACTTAATGTAATTGCTTGAGCATAAGAAGTAGGTCACTGTGATAAACATATGCCCATGATGAGGAGTATGGTTCAATATGAATACACCCAATAAGTGTCATGAGTGTAAATATAAGTGTCAGATAAACCGAGTGGAATTCAAAATATTTAATGTAGTTACTGGAGCATATACATAGGTTACTATGACCTATTTTTGTCTGGTGATTAAGTACCTTTCAAGATAAATACATCCATCAAGTTTCATGACTCTACAAACTGTCTGAGAAAAGCACTAAATGCAAAAACTTCATGTAATTACTTAAGTGTGAAAAGTAGATTGCCTTTACCTACTTTTTACCATGGTGAGTAGCACCCTCTGAGGTGAATACACCCATCAAGTTTCACAACTGTACATAAAATGCTATAAAAGAAACTGAGGTAAATGCAAAAACTGTTGGTGCATTAAAAGTATGTCACTGTGACCTATTATTTGCTATTGAAACATTAAAGTAGGTTACTGACCCATTTTTGCCACTGGCAAGTAGTTCAGTCCAAGATGAATATATCCTTCAAGTTTCATATCTGTACATACAATGGTGTCAAAGAAACTGAGCCAAGTGCAAAATCTTAATAATAATGTCCACAACACCATCTATTAGAAACATGAACCATATGTCTTGCCTATGTTTTGCTGCCAAGAAAAGATCTGGTCAACTCTTTTGCAACCTTGTCAGGATGAAGCCACAATAAAATTTAGTTCAAAATGGACCAAATGTAAAAATGATCACGGGTATTAACGTTTGGAAATAAAATTCAAATATGCTTTTCATTTAGTTCATCCATGAGTTTGTTATGATGAACCTTAAATTGGGTTGAATCAGATTAACCCATTTTATCCTGAATACGACTACGGGCGTAATACCTCATTCTATTCTGAATCGTACTATTGTGGTCGTAGTATCCCATTTTATCCTGAATACAACTACAGTCGTACTCTACTACGCTATGTGTGTAGAGACTCTAGAAACACGTGTTATACATCACAAATATTTGTGTACTTCTTCACCAACACTGGAAATGGTTAAAGCACACATGCGCAGTGAAATTTTAAAATAAAACGTGCTTGGAAAAGAATTTGTTGGCTTGAAAATCAATCAATAAAATGATGGACGACAACTCAGATGTAAACATGGATGTTGATAGCGAGGGTAGCGACATTGAAGTTGATGATTTGGATGATTCTGATGATAATATTGACTTAAATAATGAATTAGAATTGAATCAAGTTGATGAAAGAGATGATGCATGGCTTCATGCACTTTTCGACAGTGATTCAGAGAATGAAGCTGACTTTGAATGGTTTCAAGAGGAATGGGTCCGGGATGATATTTCACCTTGGTTGCAGCCACGATTTAAATTGATAGAAGTAATATTGTTATTACTGACATAGTGATGATGTGGACTTCAAAATTTGGACAAAAATTGTACTGATTAATTACCTTTATCTTACTGAAAGATTTCTAGGATTAATTTGTGACAAGTTTTCATGAGAAATTGCACGCTGAAGTACATGTTCTAGAATGTGAAATAAACAAATTGTTCCAGGTGTTTTGTTGTCCAATTTTAGTAAAATTATTATAACGTTTGAACTAACAGTGCTAGAAACTTCAAATTTGGACCAAAATACTAGAAATAGAATTATCTTTATTTTATTCACATACTATTTGAGCATTTCATTCATCTTCATGAACAAAAGATTCACTGAACATCATGGTAAGTTTTCTAATTTGTTTTTTTTTCTTTCAAGTCATATTTCAAAATACAGTTGTGAGCATGTACATTGGAAAATGATAACAAAACATATATCACGGTGTTGCAAATTTTATTACCTTTTCAGAGATACATAGTTTTATATAATTTAAAAAAGAAATAACAATGTTGCAACATTTTTAGTAAACATGGTGAAGGTCATCACAGTTTCTGCTGCTGCTGCTGCTGTATGATGCTCCGTTTTACCACAATGTATTTAGAATTGCTTCTCAGGAACCAGGCACTACAGTTGAAATTGGTAAACAGGATAAAATGGGTTAAGAAAATGTGGAAAGCAGAGCATTCACAAGTTTGTATACAGATAGATGGACTGTTGGATGTTGTTTCTATATTTTCTGGCTTTGAAAGCTGAGACAACTTGTCGCATTACTGTTTGTCTGCAATTCAATGTGTCCCACAGAACCCTTAGTTTTCTATTACCTCCTTTGCCAAAACAATCTTTCATGATCCCTTAGAAGGATAATAAAGAGAAACTGTGTACGCAGTAGCATGTATAATTTCTGTTTAAATTTCACAACTGACCTCCTTCAATTCAGCTATAAGAATACGCCCATGTCTCTTCTCTCCACTGAGTCGGATCTTCAAATAGAATACTATGGCCCTGTTAAAATATTTAACTTTAGTAATACAGCATGATCAAATGGAACAAATGACTAAAGGTCATTCAAAATGTGCATTATTTGTCAGCTTACTTAATATACATACTCATAAGTTCAATGTAACCACATACAACACAAACCCCAATCTGCTGTCACATAATGTACTGGCAGATCAGGGTCTGTGTTGTTTGTCTTACTGATTACTTCTAACAAATTACACAGACCCAGAGCTGCCAGTGCAAGATGTGATGGCAGATCTGGGTCTGTGGAGTTTGCAGTTAAAAACAACTTATAAGCAAGTATGACAGTAATTCGATAATTTCAATGGTAATGTTTGAAGTTAATGAGAAATGAAGTCAGTGGTAAAGGTGGATGTAAAGAAGACAAGATACTGATGACCAGTCAGAGCAAATCATATTATGAATTCATTTATTTTCATGGGTATCAGTCTGTGAGGTTTTGCCCTGTAAGTTATTTTTGCTGGAACATAAATTCATGGAGCTGAGAATCAATCCTATTGTTCCTACAGAAAGACTGGTTCATTGGGTCCTTATATTCATGGTTTGCAGCAACCACAAATTTGATACCCTCCAACTCGTCAAAATTGGTACCCTCCCACCCCCAAAATCCATCAAAATTGGTACCCTCCCACACCCAAAATACCAAAATTGGTAGCTTCCCACCCCCAAAAATCCATCAAAATTAGAACCCTCTCACCCCCTAATTTCCACCAAAATTGGTATATTCCCACCCCAAAAATTCACCAAAATTGGTACCCTCCAACCCCCAAATATCCACCAAAATTGGTAATTTCCCACTTCAAAAATCCACCAAAATTGGTACCCTCCCACCGTCAAATATCCACCAAAAATGGTACCCTCCTACCCCCAAATATTCACCAAAACTGTACCATCTCACCCACAAAAATCCACCAAAATTAGTACCCTCCCACCCACAAAATACAAAATTCTTGGTATTTATTTAACGACATTAGATTGCTGGAAGGTCCATCTGCAAAATTAGTGTGGATAAAATAACATGGCTGCACCCATGACTGGCTTTGAGATAATTGCAGCAGTAACATTTTTACAAATGTTAACATTTTTAATTTATGTGTTTCAGTAGATGGTGATTGAAGTCAGAGTAACTGTTGCAGTCATTGATCACTGGTGCCCAGCAATACGGGACAAAAAGGTTACACGTGGCTCTAGTCAGAACATGAAAAACATCATTTCATCAAAGAGTGTTTTATATTTAGTACCTAATTATAGACTTCTTAACTTGATAAATAAGTTAAAGTAATATTTATTATTGCATAGAAAAAGAAATGTAAAAAGTATTCAAAGTAATAATCTAATTTAACCCTAAAACCGTCAAGTACATTTTATATTTTAATAGCTCTGTAGATTGCAACTATCTATCAATCACATTACATGCCTCTGTCTCTTAAACTGTATTAAAAAAGAGTTACAATAATTTTCTTTACAGTTGGATAACGATTCCCTTAATGTACATCCATTTGAATGTAATCTCCAAACTAGAAAAAATACATATCCATTTGCATTTATTCACCTGACTCTAAATAAGAAACCTTTTATATGCATATATTCATCACAATCACAACACCCTAGAGTAATTCCACTTATAACCAAATTAACACATATACTCACTTGCAAGTCCAGTCCAACTGCACAAGGCTAGATCTAGCATTACATAATGCATCAGCGGATCTGCTTCTATGCAGTTTGTTATGAGTAATCTGTAGGACCCTGATCTACTGGTGTTATAAGTGACAGCAGATCAAATAAAGGTCTATGTTGTATGCAGCTAGACTTGATTTTTAAACATGTATATATGGTACTTAAAACTGAAGAAAATAATGCTTATAATGCTATTAAAAAAAAAACCTGTCTCTAATGGGTAATGTCACCAAAGTTGCATTTTATCTGCATTCATTGTGCATTTCATTTGCATTCCCCTTTACATTGGAATTTCATTTGCATCCCCTTTACACTGGAATTTCATTTGCATCCCCTTTACATTGGTGTTTCACTTGCATTCCCCATTACACTGGAATTTCATTTGCATTCCACATGACATTGGAATTTCATTTTCATTCTCCTTTACACTGAAATTTCATCTGCATCCCCTTCACATCGGCATTTCATTTGCATTCCCCTTTACATTGGCATTTCATCTACCATCACATACGATTTTTTTTTATGGTCTCAGAAATGCATTCACATCATAAATACATTAACCAAAGTCAAAATATGTTTTCATTCGTAATAAACAGTTAAATGGAAAGAGCTATTGCTCTTGTATCCGATTTAAATGTCCCTTAATAAAATAGAAAAGTAATGGCAAAGGTAATAAATGTAAAATGTAAAACTATAACTGTTGTAGAATATATATCAGCAAATTGTATTTAATTTCGTTCAAATAAAATGTGTACAGATACAACTAACAATGATAATATCACATCATTGGTGGTTGTTTGAACAATTTCATGTGTGAGTAGTGAGAGGTTATTTTCAGTGTCAAGAATAAAGAATCTCATTCTGGATCATCATGCAAATGAATTTATTTTCTGTAGACATTTGGCAGCAGCCTGAGATAAGGTAAATACATTTTCAAACCCATACATGAAATGCATTTGCTCAAGCATTCTTTTCATTTTTATTGATCATTCTTCACTCTGCATTTCATGTTTTGCAAATGTGTTCTGTTTTCTTCATAATACATTCATCATTTCTTTTGCATTCATTCTTCATTTTGTTTGCATTTCTTCATTCTGTTTTTATTTTAGTGCTAATGTTACCTATTTTGCTAGTAACATTACCTGCTTCAAGGTCGGTACCAATATGTGGCTATAAAGATGTAACTGTTTTTGGTCTTTTCAATATGGCAATACTAAGAGTTTAGGGGCCCCGAGTGGCCGAGTGGTCTAAAGCGCTCTCCGTTACGGATCACTGCCATCTCACCTCTGTCTGCGTGGGTTCGAATCTCGGATTCGGCCAATGTAGATATGTGAGAAAGCTTGCCAGTAGCTTCTCGTGGGTCGGTGGTTCTTTCCGGGGTTTTCCCGGGTTCTTCCTCCACCATTAATACTGGCCGCCATGTATAGCCTATCGTGTGCTGAAAAATGGCGTTAAACCCTACAACAACAACAACAACAACAACAACTAAGAGTTTAATGTCTTGGCAACATATCAGAAAATAACTTAATAGTTCATCAGCCTGTTTTTTGCAGTTATGGTTCAGGTCTTCTCAACAATGAAAGTGTTCAGAGTTCTTTAAAATAATCACATGCATATTCAGATTTACATGGACTATCAACAGCTTACATATTTAAATAGTTTCAAAATGAGTCCCTGAAAGGATCTGGTTTCATTATGGTCAGTTTGGCATTTTACATAGCAACACAAGTACATTATTTACTGTCAAGGGAATTAGCTGACAATGGTAGGATTAGAACCTGTACCCATTCAGTTGGGAGTCCAGCATGTTAACTACCAAGTCATCATGGCTACTCTGATGCTCTAGGAATCTGTGATAAATATGTTTTCTTCTTTCCTATATTCTTTTTAACAGCTGAATACTGAATGTATCTCAGATATGTCTAAGAAACTGCAACATGCCAAATCTTGTCACATGCAACAATTTTTATTTTTAATGTTAGAGCCCTTGAATATGATGTCAAATATAAAAGAAAATCAACGAATTTATCACAAACATTGTGAAGGTATATCCACATGCGAAGTTTGTTAACTCTACACTGTCTTGGTATTTACCGGAGAACAAAAAAAAAAAATATTTTTCAGACATATTCCCAAAATCTGACAAAGTTCAATAAAAATCCATTCACACTTGTTTCTATATATCATGACCACAAGCAAGTAACGACTACAAACCAATGTAATGACCCTTTACCTTAAATTCAATGACAGTCATGGCTATCAACTTGTTTGCTGAATGCAACTACATACAAAGTCTTATTAAATTCAGTTGTATATACTTGTTTCTGTTGCCATAAGCCAAAGTATGAAAATGCAAGTAATGACTTCAGACTTGACCCCAAGGTCAACTGGGCTTGGGTTTTCAAACTCCTTCACAAAGTCTAGACATGCTGGCTTATAGATCTACACCATTTTCACTAAAAAAACAACTGCATATTGTAAGAAGTGTTTTCGTGGAAAACCAAAGTTGTGTTCAAACTTAGATACTATGTTGATGACATTATATCAAATTGCCTTAAAATGTAAAAACAAGAAGTCTGCAAAAAAACCCAGCAATATCTCCATATTTTTCTCATTTATCATTACATGCCCCATTTACACACAAGTTTCACCATCCCCACTCCACTCCCCAGAGAGAGAGAGAGAGAGAGAGAGAAAGAGAGAGAGCTTAAAAAATACATGAATATGGGTTAATATTAACATTGGTGTAGATGATTAATGAGAATGAAAACAGCTGCATTTGTACTGCACAGAAACCAAATGTCAGCAGTTCAACTGACCCATATCCTGATTACTTCTTGATGGCATATTTCAAAACAAGCTGTTAAGCATACATGCATATACTAAGGATCTTGCTCAGCTGGTTATTCACTGTTTGCAATTAAGTGGCTAATGGGACATAATTTTCCATTTTTTGCAACTGATTTTGCTTTGTTTCAATTCTTTGTCATAGTAAAATTGGAAGTGCAAATATTTACTTACAGGAGCATAAAAAATAACGTAATAACCACTGTATCTGACACGAACCACTGAAGTATCTCTTTAACCACATATGTCTGTTCAACACTAAATTCCGTATATATGGCAGTTGGCTTCAAACCACCAAATGGACCGCAGAATTGTCTCTGCTTTTCTGTCTGACCCAGTTTGATGATGTCATGGTTACCAATGACAACTGCTGCAGGTATGATGGTAAAGGCAAGAGTCGTGAGAAGGAATGTCATAAAGAAGGTTGTGTTGCGGGACTGGTTCCAGCGTTTGATTGGAGGTCTGCATGTCTTGGAGATGATAAGGTAGTTCATGAAGAAGAAGACCAGACTGGACAGCATTCCAAGTACAGGCATCACAGGACAGGCAAATGACCCTATCTATGTAAAAGAAGGAATAAACAAAATAGCATATTACAACTAGGTAATGAGAGAATACTGTGAATCATTTAAACAATTCTGTATTCTTTTAGGTATGCAATTTCAATAATATCAATCTTTTCTGTTATATTGGAATGGTGTTCTGTGTGAGTTTTCATTTGAGACAGTAAAACTGCATTCCCTCATAAGAGACCCAAGTGGGTCTGAAAGTACTTACTGTAGTAATAAGGCAAGC
>JAECUM010033708.1:0-15568 GCA_016617855.1 Megalonaias nervosa
GAACCATGTTCGAATTCAATATTGTGCGTATACCTTTTTTCAGTGTTTTTATTTGCAGTTTTGATATAAATTATAAAGGAGAATTATTTTAAAACATATGTTCTGTGGAGATATTTTAAAAAACGATCAACAATGCATACTATGACAACTGCTGACATTATCGTGCAGTATACAATAACAAATCTGCTACTTAGGTCTCCTATTCATCATACTAACCGCTGGATAAGAGCATAAAATAAAACCAAGTGTGTTTGTTTTGAGTTATTTAAACGATATATGCCATCTCGTGATTGAAATTCCTAATTATATTCATCCACCCAATGAAATATATCCATTCTTTTCTAGTTTAAAGCAAATATCCTCTCCATAATACTGTAGATACAATCATATTTCAATCTCCTGCTCATACGTTTCATGTAACTTCATAAACAAGACGGTCGGTGACTGCACGTTGAGTCAACGATCGAATTATTGCTGACAAACTTATTAGCCTGAGGTAACAATTTCAGTCTTTATGCAAATGTCAAAAGACCGTGAGGACTCTTGTCTAGCTTTATGTTGCTTCATCCCGTTTATGAAAATCGGTTCTTGAAGGAGCATAGGAATTCAAAACAGTTTTGTAAACATTTGCAACCTTAATCTTAACGCAACTGTCATTGAACGTACTTACGATGAGAAACCCAAAGGGTAGAGCACCAGTACTACATTATGAAGTTCCTTCCTTCACAACAACTCAAGCAATGTAATGAAAGCCTGAAACAAAAGCATTAAAAACCTGTTAACGATGACCTCGCCGTCATCAGAAAAGTGATTGCTATGTCTCACTTTGCATTAATATGCGCTCGACAATAAATGCTCATCAGTGATTTGCATATATGCACATCTATGGTTTCTCTTTAGGTCAATGTCAGACCGAGATGTATCTACCTGGGTGTCGTTGGTGGATGCTATCGAAGGAAACGTTTTAAAGAACATATGTGATGAAAATTGTGTGACAATAAACAAAATGCAGACTATAATTATTATACATGATATAAATCACTTTGGTTTCATATCGCTTTATTTTAATTGCAGCCGTTGTAGCGATATGCAACGTGTACGGTGTACATGAACTGACCTTTTTGGCTTTTCCAGCATTAGTATTCGCTACAAAGTCATGTTATTGTGTACATGCTGCTCCATTTCCTAAAACGAACATAAGCTCAGAACAGCACTCGCTATTGCTGACTGCTATTTTCAAAATTAAAAACCTTGTGAAGGGCGAGCATGATATCATTTGAAATATGTTATGTAAGAAGGAATTCGATAATTGTGTGAGTCACGTATTTTAGGAAACTGAAGATTTGGTAAGATGGGTAACGAAAGGAAAGTTATAAGGTCAATACAGCTGAGATAGTGTTAAGACTAAATGATCTCTCTGCCGAAAGATGTTCTAATCACAATACAGTAGAATCTATTGGACATCATCCATTTTACTATCATTTCCAAGAGTATCTAACAAATATAAATGGACTTAGACCGCATTTCCCTCCCCTAGAGGTGGACTATTATCTGGAAGATTCTACTAAAAAATTGATTTTGTTTCACATTATGCAGCGCGACAACACATACATATGATATGGTGCCGAGGCAGCTGCATAAAGGTCCTCGCCCAAAAGCATCCATCGCTAACTCACCTGGGCTGATGTTTTGGTAGGATTCACACCCTAACTACTCGGGTTGTGATTTAAGCACGATTTCCTTCTCTATTTGGTTGCATCCCCCCCCCTCAACAAAAATTAAAGAAATATGGCTTCAAATAGTTTTACAAATGATGAAGGTATGAATGATGGTAATAACTTTCAACTCATTATATATTGTTCACCGTTAATGCAAGTCAATTCATCACTTAAAATATTTAGCTTAAAAGCAGTAATGACCTTTAATTGAGCAAACAGATTTTGTTACATTTACTATGTCCATTGAACATTTGGTATAAATCATACTCGGCATTTCGAGATACAATCAAAATTTTGTCTATTTTCAGGGATAATCTAAGCTACAATGTTAAGGTAAAACATAGCTTTTCTGCGAGACTATTGCATTATTAGCATTCACATTTCGTAAGCAACTCTTTTCTTGTCAGTATATTTGAAATAATAATAATAATAATAATAATTTAGAGATCACTAAAGGCATATTCCAGAGGGCAATAGCCGTTTTTTCATATAAAACTTTCGAATTAAGTAGCTGGTTTTCAAACGTGAGACGAAATACTGAAATTACATCAATTTGCGTCATGTTGTGTAAAGCATAGAATTGAAATTGTGGCTCATATTTAAAACTTGTGTTATTGATGTACACTATGTAAAATAATGAAGGACTAATCATTTAGAATTTAAGAAACTTTGGAAGAAATCCTTTACCTCTAGCAAGATTGTTGGAATTTATATTTAACTCTCTCTCTCTCTCTCTCTCTCTCTATATATATATATATATATATATATATATATATATATATATATATATGTGTGTGTGTGTGTGTGTGTGTGTGTGTGTGGATGTATATATGTTAGTATGTAAGTATATATGTCTGTATGTATTCAAGAAAGACAATAACACCAGACAACCTGCAACATAGACGGAATGTGCATTACAAAATATGTAACATCTTAAATGAAAACAAAGAGATTGTATATTATAGGACAATTCGTTTAAAATTAAGGGTAAACTTAAAAAACATAAATAAAAAGAAATTTGAAGAATGTGCTCTTTATCAAAACACGCTTACCTTAAGCGAACCAATGAGAAAACATAACTCTGTATCATAGTCATTCAAGGTATCAAGAGAAATATGCAGGTAACCAAAACCATTTGTACTGAGAATGTACTGCCATCTATATATATATATATATATATATATATATATATCTATATATCTATATATCTATATATCTATATATCTATCTATATCTATATCTATATCTATATCTATATATATATATATATATATATATGTATATGTATATTGTTACGTATCGGCTCGTTTAAAGTAGCATAAGGAAAAGAATGACTACAACAAGCTTTGTAAACTTTAACACAAATAATTTATTTCCCTAGAAAACACGGTGAAAAGGTAAATATATGAATCAAGACTTACGATTTATGAAGAAGATCCAAAAATTTGTCCTAATATTCTGAAAACACACAAGTCCTGCGACTAAACAGTTCTAAATTGAGGTAGTCTGAATCTCAATTCCGTTCCAAGATAGCGGATGATGATGTCAGACAAAGGTTAAACACAAATGTCCAGAAGTTTCACTGTGAATCACAAGTTGTATTGATCTGCTCCAGTTTAGAAATAATTTCAGCAAATGTCTTTGTCCAAGGCCAGTTGTGTAGTTCTCCAGGGAAAATAATTATTATTTAGAGGTAGACGAAGTAGTACTATCCTCAATAACAAAGCACATGTTATTCTTCATACGTACGAACGAGCAACTCTTTCCAGCACAAAAGAATACCTTCTTATGGTATTGAAAACTCTATATGATGTTATGATGTGACTCTCTAAGATGTTAAAATATGACTCTCCAATATGACTCTCCACAAGTTCGCAGGTACCTGAGTATTTTAAAGCAAACTCATACGTCATTTCATGTACACGCATGAAGAAATCGTGGAGATTTCGAAATATCGCCAACATAGTATAGAATGTCAACAAGTATTATTAGTAATGACCGTGGTGACAACCAATCATTTACATAGCTATTTCCGACTGTTTACTTGAATCGACAAAAACCGTCATGCAAAAAATCGTGCTTACGCGAGTCACATTTACGTTTTAAATAAACACGATGTTTCTAACAAAATATCAGATCCTGCGAACATAATCATCATCATTATAATAATTATATTTAATGATATAAAAATGAAATAAAAATGAAATAATAAGAATTAGAGAGAATTCAAATTTTAACACATGTAATTTAACTACAGGGTCATCATGAAGAGTTCTCTACTTATAAAAAGTCAGTGCGTTATAATATATTGATGAACAGTCAAACAGCAAAGAGGAATCAGTAAATTGTGACAAGTGTGCAGTCTGATTGCATTTGAGAATAAAAACAGATAAGTTGCTATCTGAGAAGGATCAGTGGCCATGCATAACATATATGTAAAAGGAAGTCTTTGACCTCTGAACCTGGTGGGCAGTACTGAACGACAAGATGCAGCTGCATCGTGCAAAGAAGTACATTTTAATTCCTTTTTAAAAACTTGCAAAAAATGATTTAAGGATCACTTATTGCAGCAGAAGAAAAGTAAATAGACTTCTTACAAAACAGTGTTTATGACAGCAAACGGTATTGGCAACATATTATCAATAGATTATAAAACAGATAACAGATTGTATTCATTGTCAGTGGTTTCATTTACAATTTTGTTAATATGAATTAAAGAAAGATAACGAATTTATGTAAGTTGTGAAGATTATAGCATATGTCGCTTTCAGTACGTGTTGTCCATGTACATTACATGATATCCATTTAATGAAATGCATGTCATGTATTTGCGCTTTTTCACAGTAATAAGTTTTAAAAGGAATTAAATGTACACGGTGCAGTTCTTAAAGTTGACCGCAGAATACACGCATGACATATACTAATCTACAGTCATAGAAAGACCTGTTTGTTCACAATGTATTAATTTTATAATCCATTATGACAGAATGAAAATATTTTGGAGTAAAAGAAAATATAAAATACAACTCATTCATATATATTTAGTAATCCTGATAATTCTACAAACTGACACAGACACGGAAGAAAATGTAAATGAAGGAATTAAGGAATTTATAGAAACTTCCACGATGATGGTGTGTGTGTGTGATGAGTATGCGTGTGCTATTTAAAATACTAAAGTTTACTATATCTCTTAACAATATCGTCAATGACAGAACGGCCACTATTCAGAATCCTTACTGCTTTTAAACATGGATATACCTGCTATTAGGTTTTCTAAGAATGCGATGGCTCGCAGTTGTTTTTGTATTTATCGCATATATCTACTACTTGGATTTTCTTGTTAATTGGAACATAGTATGCCACTTAATCCTTCTTATTGTACATTTTACGTAAACAAATATTATCACATATTCTAAAGATTTCATGTCAAATCCTTAATTTGTTTTAAGGTAGAACGATTTAAGTATATTGAATATGACCCGTTATGCAGGTTATATGCTCTAAGGAACCATATGGGACAACCGGTCACGGAAAGACTGACTCCAAATATATGTTATATGCATAAAGTCACGTTTTCCTCTTTGAGTTCATTTTCAGTGCGATGCTATTATTAAGGTACCCTTTCGGTCATTTGTGATACCAACTGTCTTGACCTACGTCTTGTACGTGGAAAGTTTACTATCAAAAATACGTTTAAGTATATAATGTGTTACTTTTGTCTCCTTAACGTCGTTATATAAGAAGAGATGGTGAGTCCATCCAATTGAAGTTTTCGATTTCTGGAGCTAGGAAACGACCATAAAAGACCCTCAAAATGAACGTTTCCATGACGATGATTTCTGAATGAAACATGATACCTTGATTAAAGGGATGCATGTCACTTATCGAACCATAATAATAGCTTGCATAGTGTAACTAGTCGATTCGACTCGTTCATCTAATATGATAAGAAAAAGGGAAGTTCAATCTGTTACATATCGTGACCATGCCAAAATGTGCGTGCTGTATAAAAATGTGTAACCATATTTGAACTGGTTTTGTAGAAAGTTAAGCTGCTACCGATTTCACAAATTTTTAATTTATTGAAGTTTGCAAATGTGCATAACATTCAGTTCACATAGATTAAGCAAGTGTATTTATGAGATTTTGAATAAACATATATCCATTCAGAAACTTTTATGTGCACATCTCTTTTGGAATGCACACAGAGCAGTTCATTAAAGAGTATGTATGTATCTTAATTTGTGTGTGTGTCTTCTTATCCTCTTGATCCTTGAACTCAAATGGCGTTTAGTCAAATGTAATCAGATTGCGGTTTCATCTTAAAAATATGAAGAATTAAATCTAAGCACAATATTGCTTTGCATTTTAAAGTTAAAGAGTATCTCAAATATTCCCATATTAAACAAAAAAACCCATTTAGTTTCATATGAAGATGGAAACCTGTTTAGATTCAAGATAAATAAATCAATTACTCGTAGAAGGTTAAAGCCTGAACCAATGCTTCAATTTATAATAGTTATCTACCTTTATACATTGTACCCTGAGTACATTAGTACGTATGTTATAGCGAGACAACATAATGTTACATTTAAATTTAAGCCCAACATTTACATATCTAGTCTTGCAAATCAAGGTAATCGTATGTGGGACGCTTCTCTCGCTCTCGGATTGTGCTGAGTATGAAGATAGCCATACTTTTTGTCACGATATCTCCCTGCCTAAAAAGTGTATATAAGGGGTAATGCCTGTGTACAAAATTAAAATGTACAACGTACGATAACTGCGATGTATAACCTTTTAGCATGCAAAGGTATTGCGAATTAAATCCTAAATAATCCTAAAATTACAGAACAAGTCCTGATTAAAGTTTTCAACCAACAATAGCACAAATCCAAGTTAAATCTAACGCTGAATGTGTTGTTATGTATGTTGTGGCTCTTGTGGTGGTTGTGTGCAAACAGTCGTTTTTTCGATCACAATAATACAATACAATAATATATCATTATTTGAAATTTCAGTAGAAATTTAAGTCTCTATTTACAGGAATGTTATGTTTGAAGAGGAATTTGTGTATCCAGAAAAGAAATACTTGAATGAAAAAACTTGAATAAATAAATTCCAGCCCAAACTCCAGCCCAAATGAATTAATGGACACAACATTAGTACAACTGATTCTGATAAGATCTTACAGCACGAATGAATAATTCCTAGAACAACAATATTATATGGTCCTCTACTTGACCACAAGCCACAATTAGCATGTTCTTGAAACAAAACTATAACCTAATGAAAAATAACCTTCCTAGAAGGTATTTAGCTATGGATTAGGTTGGTTGGTTGGTTGATTGCATTTTAACGGCGCACCAGCACTATGAGGCTAGTTAGCGCCATACAAAAGGTTATATCTTTCATCATTTAAAAGTGGTAAAAGGTTTCGTATCGACCAGCGATATGAAACCAAACAGTTTAAGGTAAAACGATAAATTGGTAAAGGTGGTAAATAAATAAAGTTTCCCGATCAACGGGGAGTGCAAATGATGTATGACAACGAAAACAGATGAAAGGTAATTAAAATCTAGCGACGGTATATATAGCACATAAAACTGTTTAAGGTGATAGAATAAAAGCTATAGCTTATGATAAATATTTACTTCCTTCAGGAAGTCTATAATATAAGAAACGCTAACTGTATCAAAGAGCTCGCTAATGTCATGCACATTGTAATAATGATTACGCGTAGGTTGGAGGTCGAAACACTCCAACATCAAGTGCTTAACAGTGAATGGTTCATTGCAAGATACGCACTCTGGTGGGTCTGCTCCTTTTAGTATGTATGATTCAGGTCAAGTATTAAATGAACTTGATTTTGGACGAGGTCAGGTCTAACATGCGTTGTTACATTAGGATTTATCATGCAATGGAATTAAATATAGATAATATAAATTATTTGCCAGTTTAAACTGTTAAGAATGCTTTTGTCACTATGCGGAGTGAAATTATATTGTGCATTTTAAAACAAAATCAAGAAAAAACAAAATAAAAACATATTTCAGTGCTTACTTTTTACATGTATAGGCACCACAGGATCGAAAGAAGAACACCATTTTAAAATGTAATGGGATTATAATTTCTGCATTCCTCGATTACATTTTTGTTTTCTTATAACATACCATCTGCTGATTGATCTTCTATAAACTAATGCAAAATCTGAAACAAAATAAGAGTATATGACTTTTGCGATGTATCTGCTCTGGTCGATTCGCGCTATGATATATGTGTGTTCATTATTGACAGCGTAGATACCGTTGTATTGTGCCAGATGCATATTACCAGCAGTTCTGGAAAAGCAATTGCTAATGAGTTTCATATTTGATGAAAAGAAAACCCAAGTTTTCTTTACATGGAGAAAGAACAGAAAGTCAAATATCCTCTGCATTTGAAGCATTGACTTACTTTATACACAAATAATACTTTATACATGTCATGAAATCAATAAATTATTAAAAACTATAACAGAAGCTATTAAAATCATGGATACCTTGTACATAATATGGTTATCGATAGGTTTCATTAGCAAGTTTTCACCTTCAGCCGATTTTTAAAAATTATATTCATTTGTTTCCTTTGACCCAAATGAGTGAAGGCAAGATAGCGCTACAATTAACGGGAGATAAATCCGCAATGACCCACACATCGTATTGCCTCCATTATAAAGGAAAGAAAGCACGTTCGACGACACAAGCTGACCGATTGCACAAGTGTTTTCGTTGAAAACTTAATTGCTAATGTAGAAGAATTCGGGTATCACTTTCCATCGATTTTTGTTAAAGGATAACATTTTAGACACCACTTGATATAATATGCAAAATGCAAAAGCACAGCCGTGTTGCCCTAACGTCGGATATAACCATATTCGTTTTACAGTAATGTTGACAAAATGAGTTCCAGGTGTATTTCAGTTTACCCGTGTTTTATTTACAACTTATCTCGGTACTTTCCTTATTTTTTGGAAGCATCGGGTACTATTGATGTAAAATATTTCTGATAATTTTCTTTGCAGATAATAAATTAATATACATTACGAACTAAAATAAATACAAATTCAAATGTATCGCTGGATTAAGTGGCATACAATATAAATACAACAATCACACTCCAAGAGGAGCATTTTTACGATTGAGTGAATGAAATATTACAATTCTGTGACACTGTAATAAATGTGTGTTGCAGGTTATGTTGCAAGTAGACTACGAGAGATCTGTGCAAATTGAGCTGTTCCTTACATTAGTATAGGCATGTGGTTGAAAGTATGTGTGATTTTTCTAATGCTGATGTAGCTTCAGTTAGAATATGGTCAGCGCAAATCCTACGTATAAGGTACCATGTTTGCTTGCACAGAATTGTCCCTATATGTCTACCATAATTGAAATTATTAAAATATTTTATTTTTTGTCTATGTGTGACGAATCCTTGGTTGACCTCTCAAGTAGTGTCATGTTAAAATGCCTGAAATATTTGTCATCTACATGATTTCACAAGTATTGACCATTTGTCTTATAATATTTCATATAAATACATGGCATTACAAAGTGTTTTCCCAATGTATATAACTGCATTCTTAGCTTGTGGAAAGTAAAACAATTCTGACAAATTCATTTTATTCAAGACGCTTCATATTTTGAATCCAAAGAGTAAAAGTACAGCATTGTCTTATTAAAAAAAAACTAAACAAATATTTAATTAGTATTTCAGTCCGTGCAAAAGCCTCTGAGGCTATACCTTAAGGCTTAGTCGTTAAAGTTAACTTTTAAAGACATTGGATGACATCGATAATGAAGAAGATAATACACATATTAGGCATATCTTTATCTTTGTAAAGAACTATCTTAATAAACTAACATAAGTACGATCATTATTATATCACTTTTGTAGATAGTGTACGTAGTTTTCTTTTCATCAGTACTAAGTAATCCATTCACATACAATGGTCAAGTGCTGCGTTAGGTAAGTCATGTGAAAAATAGGAGGTCCACGTGGACATCTTGATTCAATATTGGTATGCCTTCACATACCGCAGCATGTATCCGTTAGTCATCGCCATCTGTTGAGCTTCGACTCTTCTTTCAATACCGTTTCATCTTTTTAATGTATAACCTTTGAACATGTAACGGAAGAATGTAAAAATTACTAAGATTTGATTGCCAATATCCATTTTGAACTCTAATAACTGTACAAGAACATGATGACATAGGCGTACACGAACGAGACAGAATAATGTCTTTTTGTTCCGAAATAAAAAGCAGCATGATCTGTAGAAATTCGTTTAGTGATGAGAAAAAGCAGATCCTAAAACAATACAACTCCTTATATATCTGTAAATAGAAGATTAATGACAAGTTATTCTTCAGGTTCAGTGGCCGGACCTCGAAATGCATATTGCTTAATTGGAAAATAGAAGAAAAAGCACAAATAACCGAAAATAGTATTATAATATGAATTCTTTTATTCAGAATAGATGCATTCATTCAACGACTACAATTTATTTAATATCTGTCATATTACATTTGTTCAGCGGTAGCATTGTTATTAATTTAGTCTTTAGACAGAACATACTATGCCTTTCTTTTCTAAACTGACACGATCATTCAACGGCTTCAGTTGATATAATTTTTTTAAATGTACTGCTATTCAGCGAAAATTATGATATTAACTTTTTCCTTCGATGCACATATCCCAAAATTTCTTCTCATAGAGGTAACCTGCCTGTACATATACATTCGCGCAAATGCGACCTTCCATAATTCTCACTTTATCGATTGACACACAGGCTTGGAGTGGGAAGTAATCCGTTTCAACAGTTTCGCAGTCACTCCACGGCTTCACTACAAACAAAAACAAAACAGTTCAAATAGGAAACTTTGGTACATAATTTCAGATGCATTGGTGATTTAGAAACGGTAAAATATTTAGTCTACAACAAACGTACGGTCCCCGCTTTTCTTGATTATGTGTATCTACAATCTAAATTTACTTTTGAACTGAGCAAAGGGCACGAATAGCCCTAATCAGTATTTCCGTCTGAGTGGTACAGAAGTGCTTGGGGAGTTATCTTTATAAGGAATTAAATTCTTATTGAAAAAAGAGCTTTTGCTTAGTTTCCACAAATGTGCCATGTATGAGATGTCATTAATCATCATGTTACATAGTAAGCCGTAGGACACGTTATCATAATTGATTAGCTATTTCTATCAAATTAACAATATCGTAAAAACACTGGATATTCGAGAATCAATGACGCACTTGCATATTGTTTACAAACTCAGATGTGTTTAGTTAGCCAGGTAAATATAAATACTCCCACCTATTCACCTTTCTGCGTCTCTATCTTGGCCTTGCCATCGCAAACTGCCAGTCATTCAATTTATATCAAACGATATACGACCTTTAATTCGATTTACTAACTGAAGGGTAGCGCGCAAAACTATAAATGCTAGAGTTATCGGCGTCAATCATGTACGGAAATAAAAAGTTTCCTATTCGGATCACATGCCATGAAAACTTCCTTTTAATTTCGGTTTGTGCGAGTCAGTCTTTCAAACTACCTTTATCTCACAAAATAGAATGCAACATATGTGACTAGAATATGCCCCACTGGCAGTGGACACTAGCAGGGTACACACTTCAGCATAAGGTCCCCGTTAAGGAGGTAGGGATGAATCGAGAATGTGTTGATTTAATATATATTTCCTAATTATGAGTAACATGCCCACTTATGTAATATTTGAAGTCAATATATGAAATCTTGCATTCGGAAGCAGGTGAATGAATGACAGCCTCGGATGCTTTCTGTGCCTTTTATTACATTATCTGATAATGACTTGCGACTGCGACTGATCAGTACATAATCGAGTCATAATCAAGTTTTGAGCTTGCAAAATGACCCGCCGATCACCTCATACACTGTGTTTGCCGCGCATCGTATTAAATCAATACATTTTTATCATCTGTCTTTAATGTATCAACAATAATACAATTTAAATTCGTTTACGGTCGACATTAAGGCCTAAACATGTGTTCTCGGTACAATAGAATAAGAGAACCGTCAAGATAAAGCTTTGTGTTGTCATGTCTAACGTTGTAATCGTCAGAAATGAATCAAAATTGCTTAATTTAGAAAATTTGAACCCGTTTTCGTCTCTACATTTATGAACTTTGTAGATGTGCATCTGTAGTCGACATTCAACAGTACGCCATCTCTTTGACCTAGAGCAGGTCAAAGCGTCGTTAACATATAAGAAAGAGTCCATTGCTGGATAATTTAGAAGTATCTGCTGCTGACTCGAAGTCATATGACGGCACACAGACCCATCAACGTTAGCGGTTATTTGAAGGTCTGATATTAGTTGCGATGGGCTTTATAAGGAATTCGCAAAGCAGCGTGAGTAAAAGAAAGTGACAATGACGCAGTTTATGTCTACCATCATAAACACACATTCTACTGCCAATTAACAATGCACTCTCAAACTTGATATTTAATGGAGTGGTGACCTTAGTGGTTAGAGCGCCCGCCTCTAATGCAGGAGGTCGCTAATTCGAATTCCCAGCGAGTCTTACCTAAGAATTATAAGAATCTTAATAGCAACTGGTTTGCATGGTGCTGAACATTAAGAGGGTAGTGTTAGGACTGTTCGACCTGGTGACAGGATAACATGACTGCGTTGGATATGATGCTATATGTATGCGGCATGATGCCCCAGTGTTAGACATCACTATAAACTGCAAAACTGCAGAGATGATAACAATAAGAGTCAATTAATTAAGACTTGGAATAATGATTTTAGAAAACATCGGGTTGATAAGAAAACGTTAAGTTTTTATATAGCCCAATAATCAAGGCAATGTTTGTACTGCACAAGTACCCTGTTTGCACCTCATACATCATGACGTGCTCATGGTTTCGTCACCTAAATGACTTATATGATAATAAGTCTGTGAACTGTTCGCCATGAACTTTCCAATATGCCTCTAAAGACGTCGTGAATCCAAATAATTTAACAGGATCGGCATATTATAGTTAAGTATAAGGCCTCTTCTAATTCTCATTATATTACAGTATTCTCAAATGTAAGGTGCATCAAATGTATTTCTGCTTGCTTTTATATGCATTACTAATTTGGGAAAATAATTCAAAAGCAATGTATGCATCCGTTTTAACGATTTTTCTTTCTTTTTTTACCATAACAAATCAAAACGACAACACATACTGATTGGCTGCACATTTAAATCAATGATTGCTCATGGACATTGGTAATGAATATCAGAACAATTGTTATTATTTTGATGTCACTTAACTTTGAACATGGTGCTTTTTGTGTGTTTCCAACATGAATCATCATTTTATCCATCTACGTAAGTTTATTCACATCTTTAACTGAAAGGTCTGATTCGTTGTTAATAAAAGATATATGAATACTTTGAACACTTCGCGAAATGGAAAACCGAAAACTGGAACATGGTGTAGATCATATGCGTTTCCAAACAAACTTTCCGCATTCGCTAAATAGATGGATTCATTTAAATATCGGTATTGGTGTGTTAGCAAATCATTCCGTTCCATCTTCCCAGGTTTTGATTCTACATTGGTATTAGCGTATGATGGCTCGTAATACATTCCCAGTTCACCTTCCTTCCTGCTGGGAAAAACCACGGGATATCATGCGCTAAAAATTGTAAATTTTGGATGGAATCCATATCCACACATTCGCTTTTTATATTTCTCGCCAAAGACCTACTAAAAATATCATTGTAAATTCCGCTAGAAGAATCATCACCGATTATTTTAAAGAAAATATTTTCTTACCAGGAATAGTGCTGTTGAACACATATTTTCCAAGAAATGTACCTTTAACACCAAAGATCTCCGAATTTGGGTTAAAGGTCACCGTGAGACAAACTGAAGAGAAAAAAATTACGAATATAATTTTAACTTAGTATGAGACAGATGTATGACTATATTTCAATTTTATAAACGGCGTCTTGATGGGTGGGGGGAGGAATTTATGGACCATACATGGTTTATGGTAGGAGATGTTTGCCTGATCACACATATAGAGTTCGAATCCGAATCGTCATGTGCTTTCCTATCCATTTGGCAAATATGTACACACAGAAACAGTGTGCGATCATTATTATTATCTAATATATCGCTAAACATAACTAAACCGAAACTCTTCACCAAACGTCCTCACATGAAACTTCAATTAAAGAAAATCCTATGTTTGAACATACCTGACGTCACATAAAGTTTAATGTTTTATTGACTCGTGTCATGTGGTTATCTCGACGAAAGCATGTTTAGGAAGTTTTACTCTAACTTAATTGTGATGACATGGCAAACTCATGCAATTATGTAGTATAGGTGTATTCAGACATCAGATCTCGGTAAGATATATTTACTTTGTCTTTGTCAGTAAGTGCAATGAATTATAAAACAGAGAGCTTTCTTGTAATAAATGTATATTATTAATATACGATTGCGATATCGAGTGTCGGGAACATTTGGAAACTTAAGGAGTCAGAATGTCCGGATCATTACGAGAAGCAAAGCGTCGAAACATGATTTGCAGCTTCGGAAGCAGTCAATGAGATATAATCGAGCAATCAAAATCGAATCCTAGTGATCCTGATAATTTTGTTATATACCTACCAATTTCCAGATAAATCAAGAAACTCACATTACACAGCTGAAAATCAAAATAAATTATTTTATATTTCAAACTTTTTGATACGAATTTCAACTTTATCCATAAACTTTTCAGTTTAATCGGAGGACACGCGCAAGGATATTGACTTAATAACTAAAATACCTGAAATAATAATCTCACATGTTCATTACAGTCAATAACACATTATTTGATTTTTTTGTGGTAGTAGTCCCATAAATGCACGTGCATTTATTGTATAGTTGTAAAGGTATGTATCATGGAAAATTTCACTTGATGAATGACCACAAATGTACATCTGGGATTCATGTCTGATAGCTGTTTAACTTTTTTGGGCGGAATTGTCTGAGAGGCTTCGATTTGAAATGGGAAGAACATCATAATTATTACAGTTATTTATCACGGGAATGACAACATGATTCTACCTGATGATATAATTCTTGTCACAGAGAATGATACTGAGAAAATCATCCAGAATTCTTGGCAAAGACGTATAGTTATCTATGACTTCTTTGCTGCACAAACCGTCAATACATTTAATTTTAAAGTTTTCCATTATGAAGAAAATCCACCGATGTTACCAATCATGAACTTGTGCATATTTGCTGTACCCTACAACACTGTCTTGACACGCAATTCAGGATTGGGATCTTGATCCAGATGAACAATTGAGCTTTAGTAATACTTCAAAAAAAGGAATAAATCATTATTGTTGTTATTGTACTTTATACTTGACATATAATTCAGTGTTTCTTATATAACACCACTGCAAGGGTTTGTTTACTGATTTTGTCAGAATTCCCTCACAAAGAACGCTACTATTGTAACCAGGAAACCTCTAAGAAAACTAGTCAAAACCTTGTTTGAGAATATGCTGACGCTAATAAGGACACATAAAATGACAAGTTGTTTTTGAGGTACCAAACGTGTACCACAGTTACAAAATTGTTTATCGCTTTGTAGCAACTATCTAATTAATACTACTAAATTGACTTGCTACACACCCGTTTGATTGATAAACTACTTCTTGGCAGCTGTAGACGTATTTCGTCAGGACCTTTTTTAGGAAGTTCATCAATTTCTCTCTGATGTCGTTCACACCAAAATCTTTGAAACAATGAA
>JAECUM010033709.1:0-31145 GCA_016617855.1 Megalonaias nervosa
ATTATTAATAATAGTTATAATAATTGTTTAAATTACAGCAGCAGGGAGGGTGAATGACAAAAATTGAGCGACCCGGCGAGTAAACTAAACGCATTATAACATAAAAAACAAAGATTCAAAAATTAAAAAAACAAAAATGAGCTAACCCAAACGATTTATTATCCGTTTTTCAAACTATACGGTAATAATAAAAGTTAGAAGGTTCGGTTTAGCGTTATTGACCTTATTTTTTCAGCCCCTGTAGGAACCTTTATTTTTGTAAAATAAGGCCAGGAACACGAGTTGTCTGTTCGCCCTGCCTGCTGCTACAGCCATGGATGATTACCCTAACTGACTGCATTAATGATATTAATATATAGTCTATTATGAATTATTTGGCATTGGAATTCCTTTTTAAAAAATGGCTGTTATGGTCCACCACATGGAAACTAGAAATTGGAGAGGGTCTGTGTGAGTAACGGTGAGCGCGGTTTCGGACGTACTTACATAAGTAGACAAAGGGTCAGATATAATATACCATGACAAGAATCAGCTAAAACAAATGAGGATCATATTTACAAGTGTAACATTACCAAATAATCTTGAACAATTTCCATAATACAAGAATCAGAATGTATGTAAGTTTAAATCCGAAATAATACTAATCTTTAACTAAATTTGATTTCTACACAGTACCGTTAACAGTCAAAACATTTTTGTAAAAGCTTCAGATGCTGTTACTATGACCGGCATAATCAGTATATGCAAGTAAATACTATATTGAATGACGAAAGCTGATACTTACTGATGGTGGTGATTGTACTGGTTGGGGAATGAAGCAGTCTTTCACAATTTTCCATTGCTTGTATCAGGGAATTGAGCCAACAATTGTTGTGTTTATTTTCCAGTCCATGTTCAGGCTGATCAGCCTTGTCTGATCGAACGATTAGAGACTTTTGTAGGAAGTTCTCTTTCGTCTCTGATAAAGCCGGGTAGAACGTAGTAATTCCAATCTTCTTTATCATGATTTCACCCTGCGCTATGACATCAGACAGTCTCTTGGTCTTCATGTTTTCACCTTGCTCCATGACATTAGACGGTCGCTTGGTCTTCATGTTTTCACCTTGCTCCATGGTATCAGACGGTCTCTTGGTCTTCATGTTTTCACCTTGCTCCATGACATTAGACGGTCTCTTGGTCTTCATGTTTTCACCTTGCTCCATGACATTAGACGGTCGCTTGGTCTTCTTTACATCTTTGGCATTTCCTTTTTTGGAGTTGGAATCTTCTTGGGAGTCACGAAATACCTCGGTTGAGTCTGTGAAGTCCTTGGTTCCCTTCTCCACTGTTCCTTTAATACGTCAATATCGTCTTGTTTAACTGTGGGTGTTTCTATCTCGATTTCCTTTACTCTTCTTTGACGCATTATTGATTTTATGCTATACTCGTATTCCCTACATCTTCCTATTGTGTTTAAATGCAACAGCCTGATAAACCTCCCAGCACGCTGTCGGAGTTTCTTCTTTAAGACGTCGTATTTCACAATCCGGAACCAATATTCTACGAAGCAATTTGTGTCTCTGGTACGACCATGTGATGAAGTGTCTTGCTTCAAAAGAAAACCACTCCAAAGTGGATAGATATGTAAGTACGATTCAATTACATCAAGTGCTCTAACATTGTGGTATGGATTCCTTCGACATGTTTCAGTACACTGCTTCGTCATTTCGTTGCTTTCGGACTTAATGACTCCCAAGTATTTTCGGAAAGGTGATGAAGCCCTTATTGTCTCGCCTGTCTCAATTTCAACGTTAGTTTCCACTTCTGGTGCATGTATACTCAAGACCTCGTCCGCATGTGGAAGTAATTCTATTCTTCTATGAATTTTCTCAGCGGACTCCTGTACAATATTGGTCACAAACTCTGAACCCAAAACTATGCATATGGAAGAATATAAGTCGGCGGCTTGACTTAAAGTATACGAGTTTTGCAGCAATGCAAAGGAAAATGTGCAGCACTCAGCCAGTCCTTTGTCAGTTGTCACTTTTGAAAGTCTGTCGGGCACTCTTTTGATCAGATGAGCCGAACATAAGTGCATCTTTGTGAATTTAGCTAGCGAAGTTGATTTACTTGCCATTTCCCAGGCTCTGATCAAATAACGTGTTATGTTTCTTGATTGCAAATCAAATGAACAGCATTAATCATAACCCACGAATAATTCAGTTCTATACGGGCTGGCTGCACCACCGTCCATGTCCTATATAAAGTGAGTAATGCTTTCTTAACTCTAGCAGAAAGGAGAGAACTCGTGGTTGTCGTGTACTCGTGTGTTATCATCTCTGCAATTGGGATGGAGGCTCCTTTGATTTGTGGCCCTTTAAAACCGCAGTATAATAAAATATTTCCTTATTTGAATTTTTTTAATTTGCGAACAACAGAGCCAGTAGCATCAAGATACAACACACCCTCGTCGGTCTTCACCTTATTACGAAGAAGCTGCAGCTGTTTCTCTGTGAGGACTATCACTGTAATAGGTGAAATGGAAAGGAACGGAACATAACCGAGTACGTGCGAACTTTCTTTGTCACAATCTTCTAGAACATTTTTTGTTAAAACCAAATCTTTCCAGTCATCATCATCCAAGTTGTGTTACTTGTTTCATTCATATTGTATATTTCGTAGCACTTGCTTAGTAGAAGCGTCGGTGCGATTTCCAGGATCGAATGCAGTTTTGTCCATTCTACCTAATATCTCATAATGCAACTTAGATGCACCAGACCTTTCTATCTCTTGTTTATATTCTTCTCGTTTCTTACCACGTAACTGCCGCCGCCTTTCTTCAAATTCTTTGTGTCTAACTTCACCTTTTCTTATCACTTGGATCTGTACACCATTTCTGGATAAATGTTTCCGCTTGTCTGTACCTCAAAAATGAATTGGGCACAGTTTTCAAACTGGCAGTTGGCTTTCCCATAGAAATAACGAACATTTTTCTTGGGAGTACCTTTTTTCTTCATTCTGGTACATGTGATCCTATGTACACAAGATGGAACCTGTACCGACACCTTCTGAGTTAAAATGTCTGTCCAATTTCCACGTAATTTCCTTTGACTTTCGTATTTACTTGGTTTAAGTTGTGTCCACTCGTCTTTTGACAAGCATTCTTCAAAAGATTCTGGCGATTCTATTTTCCAGTATGGTTCGGAAACATCGCCTTTCTTCTCCATAAGTTCTTTTCCGTCAGAGCTACTCCTGTCTTCCTCAACGTTTGCACTTTTACTAAAGCAATTAGATTCTTCTATGATATTCTGTGAACATGAGACGTCGAAATTCTCAACCGGTATGTTTTCTGAACTGTCATTTAAAAGTCTCACCTCATCTTCATCCTTACATGTTTCACGGTCTTGAACAAATCCTTGTACTACGTAAGCATTTGGTGTAAACATTTCATCTCCTTTAGAAGAGCTTTTGCAATAGTCTTCACCGGAATCTTCAAATTTTATTTTCTCAGCCAGGGCCGCTTCCTTGTCAGTGATGTTATGAGTTTCCAAATTATTGCAAAGACCATGATACAGTTTTATATCGTCTGTACCAGTCTTTTCTGCTAGTGCAAAGTCTTCACTACGTGTGCAGTCTAAACGTCGTCTTTCATCATTAGTAAAAATATATCCATTTGACGCGAATTTATCCATCTGGGTTTCATCGGATGTATTATTTCTAAATCCATCCTTGGTACTGTCCTCCACAAAGTACTGTGAAACGTCATCTCTTGATCTAACCATAGCATCTACTGCATACGAAATTTTTCAATGGTCTGAATCTGCTGCATATAACGAATCTTCCAAGTTATCTTTCCTGGCCATGACGGCTTGTTTGTCATAGGTGCCCACCATACTGGAATGAATGTGCTCACGATCATACTGTATGGGGTCATTTTTTTATCTTGGAAGTTCTTTCAAACGGGGAGATAAATCCGAGTCTCTTCCGGTATAAACATGATCTTTCCTTCTTTAATGGTAAAATATACTCATCCGAATTCTATCTCCTTGGTCTCTGACGTTTTCGCCTGTCCCTTACAAGTGGCTCTCCATCCTGAATAGGTTTGAAGAAATTTCCAAGCAACTTGCGAGAAACCAGAATTACCTTCCTTCTCTTGACTGCAGAGCTGCCTATACCAATGTGTTCGCACAAAAGTCCGGCTAATGACTCAGTGCTTTTGTACGTTCCATCAAGAGCGCATAGCCGTTCTACGTGAAGGTGATGCAAGCCCTTTTTTAAGAGATTTAAATCAATCTTTGATTTTATCCTCATCGCAACTTTTGGGTTGTACAAATCTTCAAAATGTATTAGTTGGCCACTATGGATTTCTAATAAAAATATACACACATCTTGAAAAGTCTTGTCATGTGGCGATTTTTTTGTGTTCCCATCTTGGACTATCATCTTCAGTTAATTGCTAGTGACGAATACAGTTAAGAAATCAATATAGAACACATCTTTATAATTTGATCTTATTGATCTCCTTAGATTGGGAACATTCATTCTCGTTTGCAATTTATTGTCAACATTAATGTACAGCCATATACAAACATGCATATACACAGAGTTATAAACATGTTGCCCTAGACCTAAGATCCACTTTCAGCGTGAAGCAGTTTGTGATGAGTGGTAGACCTAGGCGCTGTTTTGTTTTAGGTTTCCTAGTATATCTTAGAAGACGGGGCACAAAGTTACTAAGTGTTTTCCTCATAGGTTGCTGAAGGGGATGTGGTGTATGGGGGACGGCTTCTGGGATAGATACCTAATATCTTTAAATCATATTGAGCAATCATGTAGAGTAGTTTTGCCAGCGATTCGAGTTGCTTGATAAGTACTTCGAGTGGTTTTCTTAGCTCTTTGAGTGGTTTCGTAAGCTAATCGAGTGTTTCGGAAAGGTCTTCAAGTGATTAGGTAACATTTCTGCTAGTTTTATAAGCGTTTCTAAGTAATCGCTTAGGCGATAGTAGGAAAAATTCAGCTCACTATGCATGCTTTTGTGTCAGCGGTTATCAGGAGATCATGTTTTTCTTCCAAATATTATTTAAGAACATGCTGTAAGGTTCACCTTCAGTAAATACACAAAGAAGGGTGTTCATCTCGTCCGTGTCGGTTCGTGTTTGAGAGCGCATCAGTAATGGACGCACTTCTGCTGCTCGGGAGGTAGAAATAGTGTACCAAAATTATATACACAAAGCGCCCAGAAGATATTTTACTATTGCATTATATTACTCTGTAGCAGTCCAAATTACCATTTAGAAGTTTGAATACACCCCAAATGAGGGAGCACTGGCATGATGCTATATTTTTCGTTCGAATACGTTCTCCGATGACGTTATTGTTAGGAATATAACCCCTACTACCGCTTAACTCCAGCCTTCACAAAGACGAAACTTCGTCTTTTCTGTCCATTGTATATCGACAAACGGCAATAACTTCTGCCCAATACTTCTTATTGCCTACTACAACCTGCGTTATTTAGAAACTTACGCTTGTGAACTGACAACACCGTTCACATCCCCTGCCGAAATCCATTGGAAATTTGTAAAACTTTTCATCCCATCTATAGAGGATTATGTGTATTATTCTACAAGAGGTATACATTATGTTTTGAATTTTAGACATAATTGTGTGAAAATGTTTTAGCTATGGGGACAATCTTCTTTCTCCGACTGCATGGCTCTGCACGACAGTATAGTAAAGGAACGTGTTAAAATTAGTGTTCGCGCACACTGTCAATTTATTTAACACCCTTTGCATAGAGGGTTATCTGGCGTTCGTAACGCAGTTAATTTGTTTGTTTTTTTTTAAATTTTATTAATTTGTCGTATCAGAATTAACTATGACGACTGTGTAAACCACATGGAGGAATGCAAAGCTAGTCAGAAATCTCGCGACTCATACTTTATATGTACAAGTGTACAACGTCAACTACGTTCAGCATGTGTAGCGGTTAGTCGGAGAACACATGATCGACCGTTTTAAGTAAGGAAAGCTTGAAGAAATAAGAGAAAATGTGGGAAATAAAAACACTGATAGTACTGATGTTTTGAACATTCACCTTATACAGAGTAGCTGTCCAGCCTGGATGGCGACGCTGTAACAGCTGGGGAAATGGAGTAAGCTCACAATTCTCAAACGTCCACACTGTCTCTGGAGTTCTAGGTGAGTATACTGGAACAAAACAAATGTACAGAGTTTATCAGTTGTGGTCAATTTCTCCTCGTTCTTCCATTTTCCTTTGCATTAGCCAAGATGTCAGATATTTTTGGGGAATATTCCACCCAATTGTAAGCTGACCAAACCGCGTAGGTCCTCCCGCATTCCCGAAATGGCCTTCGGGCCTGTAAATCCAGAAGCATGGGATTTATATGACTTCAATGAACCATTCCGTCTAGCAAGTCCTCATATTTTATGCCGTCTCGGCTACTGACAATATCGTCCAGCCATTTGGCTCTCCATCCATACAGTCAAGTCGTACCTCAGATTTTATGCCGTCTCGGTCACCAAACGTACTGTCCAACCCTGCGGCTCTATATTCATTATGTCGAGCTGCACCTCAGTTGTCATTCCTTCCGTCCGACTCTCGTTCCACACCGTTCACTGACCGTATGACTTCCGTTACATATCTTCCACTGTTTCGTCAGGTCGTCCGACCGCCTAACATTACCATTACTCTGGCAGTACAGACGTCGACATTGCCGTCCGTAAGCCAAACACCCATACTAATTGTTTTTTATTTCAGAAAGCCGTCCTGACCGATTAAGTAGCCATATCACGAGAATAAAGCTAGCCATTAACTCACGGCTTACCGTCTCGGATGGTACCGTGATAGTCTAATAGACTACGGCCAAGGCACGTCTATACCTCCGGGGATGTTTTATACTGATATCGATCTTGCTGATTTACACACTGAGCTTGGGGATGAATATGATGATCGTTCATGCTCAGATTCCATCATACAGCGAACTAAGTATAGTTTTTAAGGATGCAATAGATGAAATTATCGAATTCATGCCGAACTCAGAATGTCTGCTACCCATCTTCTACACCGATATACATAGTCCAGTCCCACGTTCTTTTTCACGAAGAAGAAGTAGGTCTCTTGTCTGGTCTTCCAACGCAGTAGGCAAAAATCAAAGAAACGTCCGAGAGTCAAACTGCCAAGATCAGAGACCTAGGCAATTCTCAAACCTTTCCTTTTATCGGACAATAAACTACCAGCGCTCTTTGCAATATTGCTGGTTTAAGACATATTCTGATACCGTATTCATAGATCTCCCGGTGTTAAACAAGAACTACGCTGCTGTTAATCGTCCCCCACCTGCGTCTATAAGGTGGAAAAAGATACTTGCAAATCACTTCGAAGCTCGCTCTCAGTATCGTAGCCACTTCATTGTTGTTGCATATGGAGTGTTTATCGATTTTTCATCCTTTCAAACTGGCCCGGAAATTCACACCCATCACGAACCTATAACCCACCATCTGGATCGCCTGTAATGTCAGGTGGAAAGAGAAAAACTGAAGAGGATGGCAGCCCAATAGCTGTCCAAGAGGTGCTGAAATCAATATCCTATATGTAGAGGTTCAATTAGTACAAGCTAAGGATACAATATATTAGCATTGCGTGTTTTTCATACCTGGTAGATCTTCTTACAGCATGTACTGTAATTGACCTCCTTTCTCAAGACGCGAATTGCTCGAAATTAACTCGACGAATCTCTTCAAATTATTCCTACTGTCAGAACTAGTCCCAAGCTTGATAATGTCCAAGAAGCGTTTAGATATAAATCCGTTCGGAAGTGGTTCAATTAGTACAATCATTTCAAACAATCTGTTAACATTTGCTGGCGTTTTCATACCCAGTACCCATCAGGCGCCCCTTATTTCTTTCTCTCACCGCGAAATTAATCAGGACTTATATCATAGGTGGACTCTATCCCCTAGAGTTTAATTATCATAGAAGGTTCCATTCCAAAGCTGTATAACGAGGGTACGTAATGGCCCAACTGCATACGTAAGATGTCATCTTTTTATGGCATGTGTTCTACTCTACTTCCTTTATTTAGCCGCGAATTTTTCAAAATCGGCCAGACCAATTTTCTTGAAACCTTTCCTACTTTTAAAACTGTTCCCTAAATAGATACTGTGCAAGAGACGTTGAAATCAAAATTCTCTAAGATGGAGTACAATCAGTGCAAGCTAGTAATACAATCTATTAACATTTGCGTGTTTTTCGATCCCGGTACCAATAGCGTGCACTTTATTTCTCTGATTCTTCTCGACGCAATTCCTCAGGACTTCCTTCGTAGGTGTGCTTTATCCTCTAGAGAAAAATATCAAAGAAGGGTCCGTGTCAAATCTCAAATGTATAAATAAAATATAATTTATTGACTGCATGTGTTGTTCTTCAGCTGGCCGCTAATTACTCGATATCGGCTTTACGATATTTTTGGGGACTTTTTCTGCTTTTAAAGCAGATCCCTAGTAAGATACTCTCTAAGAGATATTGAAATCAAAATCCTCCAAGATGGAGTACAATCAGTACAAGTTAGTGATACAATCTATGAACATTTGCGTGTTTTTCATACCCGGTAAGCATAGCGCCCCCTCTCCGTATTTCGCTGACTCCTCTCGACGAAATTGGTCAGGACATCTTAGTGTATGCACTCTATCCCCTAGAGATGGGGTTTTAAGGAAAGGTCTATGTCAAAACTCTAAAGAGAGGACGTAATGATCTAAATGTATACTTATTATATAGTTTTCTTACGGCATGTGTCGTTCCCGACCGCCCTCATCTAGCTGCGAATTTCTCGAAATCGGTTAAACGAAATTTCTTCAAACATTTCCTACTGGAAGAATGGGAATCATTTTAGATAATATCGAAGAGGCATTAGAATCAATATTCTCTAAGTAAAGACTCAGTAAAAATCGGTTTATACGAATCTATTAGCGTTTCTTTGTTTCATACTCGGTTCCCATAGGACGCCGATTATTTCGATGATTCCTCTCGAAGAAATTCGTCAGGGCTTCCTTCGCGGATGGGCTCTATCCCTGGAGATAAAAAGCAAGGAAGGGTCAATGTCAAAGCATTTAAGAGGGGACTTAATGGCCCAACTGTTTACATAAGACATCATCTTCAGACAGCATGCATTGAAATTGACTTCCTTTCTCTAGCCGGGAATATCTCGAAATCGGCTAGATGAATTTCCTTCGAATTTTTCCTACCGTTAGAATGGGTATCTAATTAGATACTGTCCAAGAGCCGTTGAAATCAAAATGCACTAAGTTGGAATGCATTTAGTACAAACGTTTGATACAAATTGTTAATATTTTCGTGTTTTTTCATGCTCCGTACCCAAAGGACGCCAATTATTTCGTTGTTTCCTCTCGACGCAATTCTTCAGGACTTCAATCGCGGATAGACCTATGCCCTGGAGACAAAATGTTAAGAAAGGATCCATGTCACATCTCGTAAGATGGGACATAACGGCTCAACTGTATATGTAAGATATCATCTTCAGAAGGTATGTGTTGTACTCTACCTCCTTTCTCAACTCCGCGAGTTTCTAGAAATCGGTTAAACGAATTTCTTTCGAACGTTTCCTACTGTTAAAATGAATCTGTAATTAGATACTGTCTAAGCGACCTTGAAAGCAAAATCCCCTAAGCTGGAGTACAACTAGTACAAACTATTGATACAATATATTAACGTTTGCTTGTTTTTAATAGCCCTAACCCAAAGGGTGCCCCATTATTTCGCTGTTTTCTCTAGAAAATTCGTCAGGACTTCCTTTGTAGATGGACTCTATCCCGTAGAGATAAAATATTAAAGATGTGTCCATGTCAAAACTGTATAAAGAGGGGACGTAATGGCTCCACCGTATTCTTAAGATATCATCTTCTTACGGCATGTGCTCTGCTCGACTTCCTTTATTTAGTCGCGAATTCTCGAATCGGCTTCAAGAATTTTCTGGAGACTATTCCTACTGTTAAATCGGGTCCCTAATGATATACTGTCCAAGAGACTCTGAAATTAATCTAATCTAACGTGGAGTACAATCAGTACAAACTAGTGATACAGTCGATTAACATTTGCGGATTTTCAATATCCGGTACCCATAGCGCGCCCCTTATTTCGCTGATTCCTCGCAACGAAATTCTTCAGGACTTCCTTCGAAGGTAGACTCTGTCCTCTAGGGATAACATGTCAAAGTAGGGTCCATGTAAAAACTCTAAAGGGGGAACGAAAATGACCCAACAATGTATACATAATATAAAATCTTCTTACGCCAAGTGTTGTACTGGACCTCATATTTAGCTGCGAATTTCTCGAAATCGTTTTCGACGAGGAGCACGCTAATTAGATAATATCCAAGAAGCGTTGAAATCAAAACACTCAAAGTAGAATTTCAGTTTGTTGAAATTATTGATACAAATCTTTGAAGATTTGCATTTTTTCATACCCGGTACCCACAGGGCGCCTCTTATTCCTTGTTACCTCTCAATAAAATTCGTCAGGACTTTTTTGGTGGATGGACTCTATTCCCTAGAGATAAAATAACAAAAAAGGATCGATGTCAAAACTCTTCAGAGTGGACATAATGGCTCAGCTGTATATGTAAGATATCTTCTTACGGAATGTGTTGCACTCGACCACCTTTCTGAAGGCGCGAATTTCTCGAAGTCGGCTCAACAAATTTTCTTCGAACTTTTCATGCTGTTAGAACGGGTTCCAATCTACTAACGTTTGCGTGTTTGTCATAAACGGTACCCATAGCACGCCCTTTATTTCGCTGATTCCTCTTGTCGAAATTCGTCAGGACTTCCTTCTTAGGTGGATTCTATCCCCTAGAGATGAAATATTAAAGAATGATTCGTGTCAAAATTGAATGAAAAGGGGATGTAATTGCCCAAATGTATATGTAAGATATAATCTTCTTACGGCATGAGTTGTACTCGACATCCTTTATCTAGCCTGGAATTTCTCGAAACTGCCTCGATGAATTTTCTTCAAACGTTTCCTACTGCTATCGCCAAAACAGATATAATATCAAAGAACGGTCCATGTAAAAAAAAATAAAAAGAGGGAACTTAATTGTCCAGAATGTGAACTTAAGATAAAATCTTATGACATGTGTTGTGCTCGATTTGCTTTATCTAGCCTCGAATTTCTCGAAAGTTGGCTCGACGAATTATTGTCTTCTACTTTTTCCTGTTGTTAAATAGATATTATCCAAGAGGCGTTAACATCAAAATCCCCTAAATAGAATATCAATTGGTACAAACTTTTGATACAATCTATTAAAATGTTAGTGTTTTTAATACCCTGTACCCTTCGGACGCTACTTGTTTCGTTGCGTCCTATCGACGAAATTCGTCAGACGTTCCTTCGTGGTTGATCTGTAGCCCATAGAGACAAAATATTAAAGAAGGTCAGTTTTCAAAACTCTTTAAAGAGGGGATATAAAGTCCCAAATGTATGCGTAATATACAAACTTCTCATCGCATCTGTTGTACCTGACCCCTGTTATCTAGTCGCGAATTCCTTGAAATCGTCTAAACGAATTTTCTTCTATCGTTTCCTGCTGTTAGGACGGGTCCCTCTTTAGGTACATTGAAACAGGGGTTCATATCAGAATTCTCTAAGTAAGGGTTGAAGCATAGCAAAGTCTGACTGCAATCTGTTCATAGACTTAACGGGTTTTAATACTGCTGGAATCCATAAAGACTAGAGGTGAAACGATAGATCTGTGCCGCGTATCGATACGATTCACGATAGGCTGCCTGCGATACGATGCATACCGATACACATATGATCTTGGTGGTTTTTCCATCTTTGGAAGGTTGGTGGCGCCATTTCATGTAAACATTTTGGTCCTAATTCCAGTATGCAGATGACAGACAGACATATAGTTATCATATATTTATATGTAATTCTCGTTGATGAGAAGATAACAACAATACTTTAAAACAGACTACCTGTCGGTTGCAATGAGATTTATCCAACGTTTAACTCCCTTTGTTTTGTACAACATAAATTATTTGAAAATATCTTAGTACCAATTCCGTGTCTCAGTTACACTTGGAAGATATTACAATGTTATCTTCAAAACAAAAGAAATAATGCAATTTTCTCGTGCAGAGAAAATCTAATCTGGAACAAATTCGGGCATGGGAATAAGGTTGTATATCAACAAAATCTATAACAATTTACTTCCTGCAGATGCAAAATACTGCTGCAGCCACATTTACTTGTATTTGTTAGTGAAGAACGAAAACTACTGACACCCAGTCCTATTCTACATTTTTTTCAAACTTCCACATGGTGATAAACTTGAGCAGTTTGAAGTCTGCCCCATCAATCGTTCTATGCTAATTTCATTTATTCAATCTGTGTCTTCCATCACTGTTTAAATATCTCTGCATAAAAAAAGAAAATACAAATTTATTCACAATGCACAATTTAAAGAGAGCTGAAGACAGGATTTTATCTTAAGGGAGACCCCCCCCCCTTTAATCAAAGAAACGAGAAGGGGGAGGAAGAAATGGTCATAGGTGAATATTTATCCGAACTTCAATATCTGTCTCTCTTTGTTCCTGCTCCACTTTCCTATAGCTCTACTGAATCAACATCTTTGACAGATGTCACATCTAGTTGTATAAGCATTAATCTGTTCATTTTTTTCTGAGCATACTCTGCTCATTTTCTTTGCATCAATATTGTTCTTTGCTTCTTTGCAAAGGGGCATATACATTGCTAGCTCTGTCAGCTTCAGTATGTTGGGAAATTGATCTTTGTGACTGTTGTGTGCAATTTTCCAGAGATCAGATATTATCTTTTGGATACATCCGCTCCAAAATAGGATTTTTAAGTTACATAATCTTTCTTTGTTAAATCTATAGTTTACTGACAGAGGTATTAAAATAAATATCTTTACTTAATAATTTCATTTTTTTTAACCTTATTTCATTCAATTTACTTTAACCCTGATATGGATGCATGTATATAGTTTTGTATCATATGATTCTCATGGCGAAATTAATTAATTAAAAACACGAAAATTGCATTATACTTTTAAATTGTCTGTATTTAAATTTGGCTCAGTATTCTGCCCTTTGTACATTTAATTTCGAAATACCACTGAAAGGGTCATGCCGTCAATGTTTGGTCCATGAAGCATGTACATCTAACTCGTATTTAACACAATTTTGGGCTCAAAATCACTCACTGGTATCTTCATTAACGCTTTCCCAGCTCCGATAATCTGATACACTTCATAACTTTAACAATTATTGTCATCATCACTATCATCAGCAAGTATTTACCGAACGAAATCGTAATGAACCACGCCGGGAATCAGACATTATGGGTTTTCTAGGTAGCTCGTATTTTAAACACGCAGTTGTAAAATTTACTTCATGAATGGCTCAAACTTCGCCATAATGCCTATTCCTGTGCACGTTGTGCTAATCAAATTTAGTTTCAAAACCATTCATGTCGTGCTTGAAGAACCCAGACGTGGAAAAGTTGCTATCGGAAAAAATAAACAACAGATGTCGTGACAAGAACGGTTAAATAAAAATGAGTACTTCGCCGAGCACAGGTTTTTTTTATGTGGGACTTCTAGCGTTTCAATGTTTTCCAAGCGCGCGAATTCGTACAAATTTTGCACGATTTCCGAAATGGCACACCCTGACCACATCTCCGCTTATGTACTTGACATATCTAATGACTTTCCCGAGAAATCTCTCTCTTGCTCTGCCAATACGTCCTGTTGGTCAGGTAGAGAATAAGCTACATTGATTTCTGGTTGGTGATTATTGTTCAACCTGGACCGGAAAAGCAATAACCACAAATGAGAATTCAATGTAACATATTTTATCATGCAACACACCGGTAGCATAGCTTTCAAATCGACCAAAGGAGTCGAGATACAATTCAAAGCAGAAACTTTGCTTGAAAGTGGTTATTAAATGATGAGTAAAGTACTTAATTGTACATGAGGAACACGTTTGGAATGTATGTTGAACATACTCCTGGGATAAGATCATTAGCATCGAAGGGGGGGGGGGGCAGATTACGAACCATGTCACCGTGATAACCTGTAGTCTGCGAGTGCGTTTTCTCCAAGTCTTTTTCGTCTTCACTAATAAACATGAGTGCCTGTGCCTTTGACTGCAAATGCATTTTCAGATCGATTATTATTTGACAGAACAACAAGGTAGCTAATAAGAATTCTTCATAACTGCTGAAGACTAAACTAACATGCATACGTGGGCCCCAAGTGGCCGAGTGGTCTAAAGCTCTCACTGTTACAGATCACTGCCATCTCACCTCTGTCTGCGTAGGTTCGAGTCTCGGGTTCGGCATATGTTGGTATATGATAAAGCTTGCCAGTAGCTTCTCGTGGGTCAATGGTTCTTTCCGGACTTTTTCACGATCTTCCTCCAAGATTTATACTGGCCGCCATGTATAGTAGTATACTAAGATGATGATCCTCAGCCAAAATAGGATTCTAGACCAGAGACCTCCATCCCCCTCCCAAATTTGGAGAGAGGGGAAAGAGGTTCCCGTACCTCTAGATTTATTTTTATTTAAACAATAAAATATTAATAAAAAATGTCTTATTATCCACCATCAATAAGAAATGTCGGATTTGATGTAGCAAACAGATTTTTTCAAAGATTTAATTGAATCTAATCAGCTTCAAAATATACTGGCATAGCACCTAATATAATAAGCGATTGTATTCAAAAAGTTGGTCATCATTTATCAGTCAAATATGGATCAGTATGGTTATTCGCAACTGAAAATGACGATCAAATAAGAGGTTGGGCAGATGATCCAATGACATTTATTGACAATATAGTTGACGCACTTTGTGATAATGATATTACTAAAGCAATACAAAATGAAACATCTACTACTGTGAACGTTTAGACAAAATTATAAATAAAAATATTTATAAAGCATATAATCACAGCACAACCCCATGTGAACTCTTAGATTGCCAAAAGACATTCTAGCAAGCTCAGGGGAATTCAAAATATCCCCATGTGAACTCCTAGGTTGTCAAACAACATCCTAGCAAGCTCAGAGGATATTCGAAATTAGACGAAACACAACCCTCATGTGAACCCCCTAGATCGCCAAACGACATTCTAGAAAGTCCAGAGGGTAATTTGTACAGACACAACCCCCATGTGAACCCCTAGATTGCCAAACGACATTCTAGAAAGTTCAGTGGGTTATTCGTATTTTTTATGGACAGCACAACACATAAACTTATCCTAGGGGACAGCACAACACATAAATTTATCTCTAGTGGACGGCACATACAACCGGGGTGGGGGTGGGGGTGAAGGGCCTTATCTACGTTCAACATATTTTGTACGCTCTCCCCATAATAACCCCGGGGAGTGCAAAAGTTCACCCACCACGTGGTGACATGGTGTGAGAGTGTATTTATTTCTGCTGAATTTCGAGGGTTTCTCCGGACCCGCCCAATCTTTTAGAAAAATTGGCAATCTAGAGCCTACCCGCCTATTATTTCTGTTACGGTAACCGAACCACAGACCCCAGTATGAGAATTCAACATTCTAGCACTGAGCTATGACATTCGGTTATATATATATATTATATGATTATATATGATTATTATATAGTTACCTGATGGAAAATTCCTATGAGATTAGCATTATATTTTCTGATTCTGATAAACGTTATTATAAAATCAATTGTGAAATCTGCAATCTTACACATTTCTATGCTGGTTAAAATATATTACCGTCTATTTGTGCAAATAAACAAAATCCTGTGATAGCTTAATACAGCGGCTTATATACATTACAGGCAGACAGACTTCTGCAGTCTAAAAAATCAATAATTCTCTGCGAGTGGGTTTTCATCCAAGCCTTACACACAAATCAATACAGAACATATGTTTCATATAAGGCTATATTGACACATATATTTCTCATTCTAAGGTCTTAAAATTACTATATTGTTTCATACCAGATGATTTTTATCAATTACTGAACGATTTGAAGAAGATAGAAAGCAAAATTGTTACATCAGATTTGTAAGTATATGCGATCACTATATACTATGTTCGAACGCCACAGACGATTTATGCTATCTGGAAGACAGTATTACCTCCCTTTTAAAGATACAGATAAAACAGACAGTTATATTTTTTTTGCCAATAAGTTGCTAATAATTCCATCGGCCGTCAAAATTATTGAATTTAATAAATAGAATTGAATATAAAATAACAGACAGAAAAAAGAAATAACAAACATTAACTTACCGTTTCCTTTAAACAGTTATATAATATTTGGTTTTATCGAAGAATATCTTTCAGAAAATTATATAATAGCTCCAGGAAAATACAAATGTGGAAATTCGGTTTTTACAAGCATAAAAACGATGGGATTTAATTTGAGTAAAAAACAAATAACCGAATTTGATTCAATAAAATTAGCAGCTGATATATGCTTAAAGTTAATTCTGGGAAAATTGAAACAAATCAAATTTTTCAAACATCTGATGGCTCGTACTGGATTACTTTTGTCGTTAAAACTGAAAAAGATCAAGAAAAATAAATGACTGACTGACCGATCCTTTCACTGGCGTATTTGAACATGCAATAAAAAATCTGCCAGAGAAACAGCAATTATGTTATATTGTCCAATAGCTAACGTATTATTCCCATCTTTGCAATATCTCTTATCGTCAAAATTACTTAGTGCACGTTTTATAATAGTATCTGTTTCAAGTTTGTGATGTTTTGATCTGATAACATTTGTTATTTTACAAAATTACTGCAGTTATTTAATGCTGCTTTAATGTCATCAAATTTCATACATTTTGTTACGTACCCACGAGGAATACCTTTTGCTTTTTTTGCCAGTTTATTGTCATCTAAAATTGCGGCATACATTTTACTTCTTAGCCCGATAAATTCCCTAACTGGTACAAACATAAACTCATCTTTCATTTTGCCAATAACTTTTTTATTTGCATCATCATGAAATAAACTACTTATTGGATAATCTGATAAATCAAATAAGTCACGGTGTTTATAAATATCTTGATAGATATCATCACATTTTATATTATATACTAGCGAGTCTGTATCAGTAAATAACAACTCTGAATCTGGCCACTGCTTTTTGGTAAAATTATAGTGAAAATCATATATCAGCCATTTTGATATATCCAGTACAGCTGCACCAACATAAATTGGTTTGTTTTAACTTTAAATTTGTCTTTCGTCGTTGTATGGCAACAAGATTTTCATTAATTATTTTCATACTGACAAAACCATCATCGTTAACTAATTTATTTCTGCGATTTATATCGTTTACTATTTCAGTAGAGACTCGCCGTCTGATATTCTCCATTGTCTTACCGAACACCGAGTTGTTCATTAACTTGAAAAAGTTTTCTCAAAGTCAGTTTTAGCCACAGCACGACGTTTCGTATTTAAGTCAAAATAATTTGACATCCATCTCGATTGATTAAATTTTAGTACGCGATGAACTTTTTTCAGAATTAGTCCAGCATCTACTGCTTGTTTTAAATTTTTGTATTGTATCACGTAAGTTCTTTTACTTAACAAATTTGGAACTAGCTTATTAACAATCGAATGTTTTGCTGTTGTCGTTGCTGGTTGTTCAGGTGATAGTAAACTGTAATCTGTCATAGACTCTGCACAAAATGGGTAGTCGTTATGTAGATCATGTAACGAACTAGGATAATCTAGATCAACTTCAACAAAATATGAAATATCTTCTGGAAGATTTTATTTCAGTTTCTTTAAGAAACTGATCTGGAGTTATCAAATGAAATCCACTGCACGGCATCGACTTTGACATTGCACACCCATACAAACTGACAGTGTCTAGATAAATAATATAATTTGATGGGAGATTTTCATCATACTTTTTCAGATATTTATTATTAGTTATCACCTATATTTTGTTATAACGCTAATTCCGCCTCTTATACCTTCTTCAGTAAAATTAAACATATCAACATCTGTCAGGAGATCCAATTCTATCTTACTTGTTTTTAGTAGAGCGTCCCACGACAGTCCCTGAGCGGAATAATACCAACAAGGATCTAATCCACAATTTTTATGACTAACTTCACGAAAACTCTCGAAAACATCTGCTAGTAGTAATAAATCTGTTTTCAAATATAAATCATAATAATCACCGAATGCTTTACAGTTAAATTTTATTCCAAATATCTTGTGCATATTTGTACTCGTCGTCTGTAATATTTTCATTTTTCAACTGCTAGTAAAATTTATCTTTATCAGGAAGAGAAGTTTCATTAAATCTGCTCCAGTCATCGAGATGCTCATACGGACAGATACCTTTTTTTTTGTTAGATCTACGTAGTTTTCACCAAAGCAACTTTTTAGGTTAGCGAAACTGCTGCAACCTTTTACAAGCTCAACTAGCGGAGCTGCCATACATTGCAGACTGTCAATGAAACGTAATTTGCCAAGCGTGACTGACATATACTTTTCAAAATTGTTTGGAATACATTTTATTGTATTATTTAATTTCAGTTTATTTTTAATTTCATCATTGCCAAAAGCTTCTAAAATGATTTGACTGTCATAGCCAAGGAAATTATGTAAAATTACAGGAATAAAATCTGGTGCATGAAATTTTAAATTGCAACTGTTATGGGCTGCTCCTCGATATTGACCAGTTAGATAGCAGTGATCTCGCACTTTATCACCTGAAGTTTGTTCTGGCAACAACTTCTCGCAGATATGACAATTAACTGCCTTGGAAAAATCAAGTTGTTGTTTGGATGTTATTTTCATTGGAGCTGTTTTGAATAATCTGTTAGAGATCTTATTAACTTCGTTTATTAATTATTTTAGTAACCACACGGCCGGACTTTCAGATTCGCCATTTTTACATCTGTATAGCTTGACTGGACCTGAGAAAGTTTAGCACAACAAACTACTTTACAAGCTGCTCCACAAGGAATATGTTGTTGTATTTTTCTTGTACTTCATTTATTTGAATTATTTTCTGCGCCAACAACAGGAACAAGTAGATACTCAAAATCAGCATAAATGACAAACGGGATACTTAGCTTATGATCATAATTTTTAAATTTTAACACTTTTTCTTTCTCTGTTGGCATGGTTATTCTTTGAACGTTAACACAGTATTTGTGATGTTCTTGCAGGTTTTCATCTTTAGAAAAACCTTGTAAACATTTGTACCAGAAATATTTCTTGTTTTTATTTTTATTATATTGTCTGCCAACTAGTCCGTCAAAGTTTTGTATCTAACAATAATGTCCTCGAAAAAAATAATAAATGTATTGTCTTTTGTGTAGCAGTCGCTGAAATATATCTCGGCTAAACATTTTCTTTATCATTTAGTCCGAAAACATTCACTGAAATATTGTTTTGGTTTTCAAACTTTGGTATTTGATTTTCCGCCACTGGAAAAGTTATTCTACTAAAATTTAGCTCGTCTTTGTACGGCAGATATTTTTCAATTCTGCGAGAGTAATCATTTTGAGGATATTTCGCAGATAAAATTGCGCAACGAAAACATTGGTCATCATTGTTTTTGACATTTATACAAAATTTTTTGTTTTTAATTTTTTGAGGAAGACCAACGTAAGTACTACCGCGAAGTACGTTATATTTCATCGTATGAAATAAAACCTCCTTTATCATTTCAAATTTCCAACCCGATCCTGATGATGTAAATTCCTGCAATATTTTATTTATTTCTTGGTGTATTTCATCGGCGACTGTGGCAATATTTGTTCCAGTTAACATTTTTTTTGTGATTTAGCTGTTAGATATGGTTCTCAAATCTCGCTGTCAAAACTTGTATTTTCAAAAATTATATCAATTATATCTTTTTCGAGTGCACGTAATTTTGATAAAATCATATGATACTGAACTATTAGTTTGATAATTTTGTGAGCTGCAAGTTCTTGAGTTATAGCCGGTTGTAAAAGATGAAATAAATGTGTGGAGTAAAAATTTGCTAAAACATTTTGATTATCAAATTTGTAACTGTTATAATCGCCAGAAAATGCTGTAGCAATTTGTTCTGCTTTTATTAGGCTCTTCTTGGTAATATCTCTCAGTGTCCACATTATATATAACATTTTTATATTTAATTTATTTTTACGTATTTTTCAATTAGAATATGAAATGCTTATAGCATAATAACAGAAATTCTGAGATATATTAGATTGACAGCTGAGGAACAGGAAGCTTATCATGTCCACCCAAAGTACAACTTAAATGCCGCAAATGCACTTGGTTCGGTTATTAACATAAAATCTCAAAAATCCATCAGTAAATCAACTCCGGCTGGAATTAAAATTTCAGTAAAAGATGATAATACAGAAAGAGTTGAAATGTTTAGAAAAGAATTTATTTATACATTATTTTGTGGAGACATACCATTTGGACAGCGAGTCTATCGAGTAAACAGTTCTATTAGCGATGACAATATTGAAAATTTAGCATTACAAAACGAATTTCAACCTCATGAAGTATTTGATCTTTACGAAGCTAACGATCGCGGAATTATACAAAATAGATAAACAAAAAAGTGTTAGGAAATTTAAGAAAAGGTGGTTATCTTGGTGTGGTGGTTCGTGGAATAAAGACTATAGCCACCGTTTTATTTATGAAACATTCAACGGCGCTATTCCAAATAATCTAGTTATCGACCATATTAACAAAATTAAATCCGATAATTGTCTAGAAAACCTAGATTTAGTTACACCAACAGAAAATACTAGAAGAGGAGATACTGGCAACGCTAATAATTTTAAAGATCCAAAATCAGTTATTTCAGTAAATCCAGAAACTGGGGGAAAAAAATGAAATTTAAGTCAATAACAGCTGCCGCAAAGCACCTTAACATTAACAACAGATCAGTGAGAGATTTGTCGCCGGCTGCGTAAATAAATCAACAACATCGACGTCAACATTTGACAGATTTAGTTTCAAATATGATGATTAATTATATTTCTTCACTCTGTTTTGGTTAGGCAATTATATGCAAACATCAAAATATCATCTTTATCAAATTTGAGTGTTATAAGTGAACAATCATTAAGTTTATTTTTTTCTGCTGCTGTTAGAAGTATTTTATCGGATTCACCTTGCATTACAATAACGTCAACAGAATAAGAACTATAACCCGACAGACATTTTCTGACTGCCTCAGCTTATTCTCTGTAATTTAATATACTAACTTTCTGATGATATTTTACGTCAGCAGATTTTATTTCTGTTGCCATTTTATTTTTGCGTCATCAGGTTTTGTATCTGTTGCCATTTTATTTTTTACGTCATCAGATTTTGTTTCGCTGGCCATTATTCTTCTAAATTAGATAGAAATATATTATAATATGAATTTAATGAAGAGATTTTCTGATATATATGCAGGAGATTTCATCTCTGGTGATACAATCACTAACGACAAAGTATTCGACGACAAGTATATACCTAAATATAACGTAATCTTAGAAAAATCTGCTGCTTATAACAAAGACCACATTTTGTACAACAATGACGATGAAGATGAAGTAGTTGACGTTGTTAACAAAACAAATTACAGTAGACCGACAACTGGACGATATAATGTGAAGTGTCATATCGATAAAAAAATAATAAAATTTAATTTTACTATTATAGAGCAACAAATATTTTGGCAGCATATAGAACCTTTTGTTAACGTAAAACTAACTGGCCAGCAAAGAAATATAAAATATGATTTTATGTTTATTAAAATATTTTATTTGATGCCAGTCGATAATGTAAGAAAATTACATTTAATTTCCTTGTGTAGACCTGTCAATGTAAATCTGTACTGATGAAGTACGAACAAATTTATAATCACATTATTCTATCGACTTAGTTGGTACCCAGATATTAAATTTATCGCTACATCCTCTCCATTTAACTAAACTTTTGTCGCCGCGTTTCTTAATAACTTTTTTCAATAACAAATATATCTTGGGAGGTTTTTTGAAGTTCTTGTTCGTAAAATCTACCAGTTATAGTTTCACCGAATCAATCTTTTAGCGCATAATTGACTGGTATTGTTAAAAGGATTTTATCAACAACAAATACTTCTTCGCTCCAGTTTGGAGTAAATTCTTTCTCAAATTTGTTTTGTCACAGAAACTCTAACTTTATCACCAACTTTAAATTTATGTCTGCGCTACACATTTTCGTTTGCTAATATTGGATTTTGAATTGCTTCTTTTGACGACATTTTTATTGATCTGTGTTTCGTGTTATTATATTCGTCAACAATTTTCTGTAAATTGTCAATATATTTATTTGTATTTTTAGCTGTTAAATATTTGTGGATTTTTTCGTTTAGTGTGCGATTAAATCGCTCGACGACAACACTTTTACCTTCATTTCCTGTAACATATTTTTGATGGTTTTGTTCCAAAAACTGCTCAATTTTTCATTAAAAAATTCTGCTCCATGATCACTCCAGATTCTATTTGGTTTTCTTTCTGTACTTGTTATTATTTGTTTTAACGCATCAGTTATCGACGTTCCTTTCTTATCTGAAACAGGTACACTAAAAGCATATTTCCTAAAAACATCTACAACGTTAAAAAGAGATCTTTTGTTATCATTAAACTGAGCAAGATTTGACTCATCAACTAAATCTATCGCCCAGATATCATCGACGGCATTTGCGACGACGCTACGTCGCCTAAACCTTTTTTTCAGGTTTGTGTAGTTCTGACGCCAGATCATCATATAATTATTTTCCTAGTCCCAATTTATATTTTGCTCCAATAAAACCCCAAGCCAACCTTCTATCAATACGTTCTCGCCCATTTACAGGTTTCATGCAACTAAGTCCGTCTAGCACTACTTTATCGCAGCCGTGCTTATCTTGATCGTTTTCCCGGTAGCAGATATCATGGCACATCGCTATTGCATCAACCTGATTGTAGGGCTCTTGTCCTGGCAGCAGATTATCGTTCTCGTCACGTTGTTTATCAAGAGGATTATAAGGTCCAGTATAGTTATGGCCTGGCAATGTCCAACCGCCTTTTGGTTTTGGTGATTTGCCAGTCAATTTATGTATATCCATACCTGTTCCAATTATTTCTCTGTTGTTGCATTTCTGACAATATGTAACAATTTTATTTTGCTTCAGACAGAGATCTCTATCACAATCGTACTTGCATTTAATTATTTATTAATCATCTACTAAAATAACCTTGTCAGGGCATCCATCTCCTGTCGTTGGAGATATTTTAAAAACATACTTGTTCTTTTTCCACAGATTGCACAAATACTTTTTAGCATTATTCTATTATTTTTTTTAATTTTTTTTTTCTGTTGTTTCATCTTTATTTTCTGTTTTAGTTTTGCACTTGAGACAGTATGTTGACATTATATCAACGAGTTTGTACAAAATTAATTGCAATCTCATCATTGGCGTGAGAAGTTTGCTTGTGAAACTGTAAAATAAATTTTTAAAAATAGAAGTTTGGTTCCAATCCACAGGATTGGGACATTTGTTTTATGAACATTATACAATAGTATCCACAAACGGTTGTCCCAATTGGCTGTATAAATCTGTCAACATTATAAAAACCTTGAGCGAGATAAATAGAATTGCATTTCTTATTACGCGACAGTGAAAAATGTGATCTTATTTTATTTATCTCTACATTGTTTAGCGGAATATCATCAAAAATAACTATTTTTTATTCGGACAAATCAAGTTGATTAATTGGAACAAGTTCTTCTGGTTGTTTGATAATAAACAAATCTTCACCAGCCTCAAGATCATCACTAAGTTTGTTATTATATTCGTTAAGCAGCTCGTACATATCTTGTTGTGGGTTAATTGTGTAAATATAAACTCGATCGTAGTTAAAATTATCTCCGAGAAGTAAATTCATCAGCAAATTTGTTTTTCCCGATACTGTTCTCCCAACAATAAGATAATGACAATCTGGAAGTTCATTGTTATGTTTATGTTTCACCAACGCCTCTGTATCAAAATTTAAGATCGACGAATTTGCCACTGTTGTTATACAATTTTATGTCATATACAAAAATTGTTAGACAATAAATAAATAATGACATATTATACAAAATTTGGAACAACATTAGGAGATTGGTCGGCTGTACGTACAACAATAACAAACGACAATATTGATTTATCTGGTTACCTGAAAAAAAAAATGTCGATACAATGACAGGAAACCTGTCTATGTCAAATCAACGAGTACTTGGTTTAGAAACGGCGTACCCACCAATAAACGGTGTTAACACGCAGGTTGTTAGTTATGCACAACTTAAATCCGTCGACGATAATAAACTATCATTAACAGGAGGAATTTTAAGCGGTAACTTAGATATGTCAGGAAACTTAAATCAAACACAAGCTGTAAGTTATTTGCAGTTGAAGTATGTGGATAATAACAAACTTAATAAAACCGGTGGGACAGTTACAGGTATTATTAACATGTCGAGTAAAAGAAATTTTTGGGTTAGAAACTGTATATCCGCCAGCAAATGTAAATAACACAGAGGCTGTAAGTTATGCGCAACTAAACTCTGTTGGCGACAATAAACTTAACAAAGCCGGCGAAACAATGACAGGTAACCTGATAATAAGCAATAACTCAAAAATAACTGGATTACCGACAACCTCGCGACCAGCTAATGAGACTGATGCTATTAGTTATGCTCAGTTAAAATAAGCGCTGAACCCGTATTTGAGACAATCCGGTGGGGCAATGACAGGTAATCTAAACATGAGAAACAACAAAATAACGACATACGTTTCAGTTAACCATAATGATCTAACAAATAAATCTTACGTTTACAGTCTGTCTAGGGGTATAAAACGAACCAAAAACAATGTTGGGTATATTCCAACACTTTTTAAGGCAACTGACAATTGAGTTGGGTTTGAGGTAAGCGCATCAGCATATTATCCTGAAAACTCTCCTCATTACGCTTTCTCTGATAAACAGGAATGGACAACAAACGGGGAAGTTGAAAACTTTTGGATTAAAATTAAATGCCCCACTGCAGTCGCTATTTGGCAATTTCATTTGCGAGGCCGACTAAACCCTAGTGCTGGTCGAATTTATAATTGGCGGTTTGAAGGACCAAACGATGATATCAACTGGACAACATTATATATCATAAATAAAACGTATATTGCAACAACACAATATTTTACATTTCCGACAGAAAAAAAAACTGTTAACAAGTACTTGTATTTTCTACTTTATGTTGTCACTGCCTTACATCCGTTTCCAGGACTAACAGCATTTCAAATATACAAACTCGATGATCAAATTTAATCTAATGCTATAAAATAATGTCAGAACAACCAATTATAACTGTTGAGAGAGAATTTTGTGATAAAATTTTTAACCTTAAAAAAGATGTTGGGGACGAATCACTATCGGCACGTGCGATAAATACTATGAAAAAATTTACAATTCCAATGATAAACTCTCCATTGTCTGAAAAAGAAATTTTTTTTTCGTGTTATGTATATGCGAGGACCACAAATGAAAGAAGCAATAGAAAACTTTGATATTATAAGCAGATACCGTTATCCTGATGATTGTCTGGAAGAACAAAACCAAGTTGAAATCCTGTTTAAAAAATATTGCTTGAGTTTGATTTCAAAAATATAGATTTGATAAAGCGATCAGGCTTACTAAAAACACGAATAGCACAGGAGGAAACAGGATTGAGAGATAATTATAATCGTCTAAACAAACTAGCGGAATCTAGGATAATGGGAATAAAAAGAAACAAGAAGTCATACAATAGTTTTTAAAAACGAGAAATTTTTAAGTATCTCGGTATGTACTACCACGACAAGGAAACCCTAGTTAATATCGTTACCATGACAGCGGATACGGAGTTAATTATAAAAGCATGCTCAAATGCAATTTTGATAATGACGCGCAAAAAAGACCCAGAATTTGATCCGATTATTGCTGATAGATCTCTAAAGATAATCAAAAATTTTTACGACGAAATTAGTAATCTTAGTGATAATGAGCGAGAAAAGATTTTTCGAGAAGTCGGTCAAAGTTGGTTTGAATGGAAGATTAATTCTTATCAAAACTTAAGTGAAGAAGATGATATTCCATTTCCATCGATGCAGCGCTCTAGACAATTGTCATTACGAAATTATTACAATGAAGTAGAGAAAATGTTCACAAAACAGTACGAAAAATTATGGCTTAAAGTAAATGCTTTTACTCGTGTTAACATTCTTTCACGAAAATCGCTCCAAAAATTAATGCTAGCAAATTTCGTGGTGGCATATGCAATTATCAGACAAGATCTAGTTCCAAAAAAATTCACGCTAGATCAAATAAGCTTGGTATTAGGATATATTGATGAAACAGAAAAAGATTAAAGTAATTTGGTGGATGAAACAGATTTCTACGAACGTGAAGTAGAAGATATTTTCGATTCATATACTTGGTTAAATAAAAAGGAGGTACTGACTGATAAACGATATAATGATACTTCGTCAGATGTTTATGACAAGTACAGAACTTTTATAGCTGATCCTAACAATAATAAGTTTAGTGAATTTCTTGATTCAATTGCTCGCATCAGAACGTTTGTCTTTGTATAAAAATTGTAAACAAATATTGTGTAATGAAAAAACATATCATCGATTTCAATCATATTTCAGAAGAAATTCCAAAACAAAATGTTGAAGCATTAGTACAATATTATACATTTTATCATAAAAACCTTAGGTGTGTAAAACAATGGTACAAGTTTTATAGTAGAATACTTAGAGTAATATTATATTTACCACTGCTAATGACCGGCTCTGGTATACTCTCAAGTGTAGCATTATTAAATCAGCTTTTCTTAATAATATCTGGTGTTGGTGTCTCTCTTTCAACAGCATTTAAGAAAACTGAGCCCCGACTTGAGACTAAAAAAAAAATTCTTGTAAAATAGCAAGTATCACTTACAAAAGATTACTTGATCTGATACGATCTTATTTGCGAGGAGTAAAATATGATATGGACGTTTTAATATGCGAATTTCGTATTATTGACAGTATGTTAACAGATATCCTACCAATGAGAGTCAGCAGGTATTAAAGAGATTATCATACAATATATTAGTATTCTATATCTAAACTCGTCGATAAAATCATATGTTCTCTTTCACCTAAAGTAACCTGAAATTCCGGATTGTCATTAATAATGTCCACAACATCTCTCATAAGTTGCATATAACCGCCGGTCGATTAATTCCAGATTCTCCATAGTAAAATAAAACTAAACATCTTTTAACAATTTCACCCGGTAAATACAATATACGCAGGAAATTGTTAATGTAATATGGTTTTTCATAGCAAATTGGTTCCATTGTAACAACATAGAAAATATTGTCAAGATACTCCATAAAATCGTCGATGTAATCATTGGTAATTTCATCAGTTTTAACAAAAACCTGTTAGCATATCAATTACTTCCTCAAATCGATTTACTTTCATTATAGTTATAGTAATTTATATGTCTAATTAAAAAAAATTTCAGTAGTAGATAAAAATAAATTATTTTTGTCTAAATATTGCAGTAGTAGATGTTTAATTATGTATTGCTTTAGTAATATATTATCAAAAAGTGCGTGAACCATGTTGTCAATAAATGTCATTGGATCATCTGCCCAACCTCTTATTCATTCGTCATTTTCAGTTGCGAATAACCATACTGATCCATTTTTGATAAATGATGACCAACCTTTTTAATATAATCGCTTATTGTATTAGGTGCTATGCCAGTAAATTTTGAAGCTGATTTGATTGAATTAAATCTTTTTAAAAAAATCTGCATGCTAGATCAAATCCGACATTTCTTATTGATGGTGGATAATAAGATATTTTATATTAATATTTTATTGTTTAAATAAAAATAAATCTAGAGGTCCAGGAACCTCTTTCCACTATCTCCAAATCTGGGAGGAGGATGGAGGCCTCTGGTCTAGAATCCTCTTTTGGCTGAGGATCATCATCTTAGTTTACTACTTGTATAGCCTATCTTGTGCTGAAAAATGGCATTAAACCCTACAACAACAACAACATGCATATGTCAAGTATCGTGTTGTATCGATTCTCCGTCTCTTGTATCGATAAGTGTCTTTTCAGCAAATGTAACTATGCACTGATATATCGAAGAATCGTTTCACCCCTAGTAAAAAGACCTTCTTTGAACACTCGTATTTCTCTAGCTGGGTTAGAATAACAACAATATGCATGCCCTGAAGAGCTTTCATCGGTAATAACTAAATGGTAACCAATTACATATTTAATTGGGAATAAGGAATAAATAGTTCACTGGATGTGAATAAGGAATAAGTATCCAAATCTATATGAAAATGGTTGAATCGGTTGAACCAGTTACTTATTCCTTACTGAATCGGGAATAAGGAATAAGCAACCAACTTGATTCCACTGTGGCATGGTCCAGTTTCGTAAATCGGCCCCTGGCAAATTTCTTAACTTAAGACTATGATGTAACCTTATCAGCTATTATTGCTTATGAATTAAAGATATGGATATATTTGTGAATTAGGTGTTTCGGGCTTGTGTTGTTCTTGAAATTGATGTCAGGCATGTACACTTTCCATAGTTACTCTGCAGTATGTTGATAGTGAAATACCAATAGTCGCCTAGGAAGAAGAGCTAGAGTCCAATAGAAGTAAACACATGGGTTTGGGGCAAGTAGAATATCTCACAAACGGCTTGCATGACAACTATTTTCAATTACATTATCCTGTTTAGTACACACTGTTTTGCAGAATTGTCATTTAGGAAAAGTGCCTGTGTTTGCACTGTGAGCATCACATGGTGTCAAAAATGACTTTAGGACATGAAAACTGCAGGTATAAATTTGGGGTTTGGGTGCATAAACTTCTTCTGCTATGATCTGCCATTGACGTCTCTGGTCAAGTGAATGATATTCTTATGCTTTGTTTTAATATAGGTATCCAAAAATATGGACCATTTTGACTTCACCTGTGTATTTGATTTTTTATGACGTTTTATACTAGGTCGCTGATTGCGGCATTACATTTATACATAACAACTGCCCCCTGTTCCCTTAGCACATACTTCACACATATAAGATTTTACTCCAGTATGGATCATCACATGCCGTTTTAAATATGCACTTCATTAAACATTTTATCATACACTTCACACTTAAATAGTTTTTCTCCAGTATCTAGCATTCTGAACTCCTGGAGGATTCCATGTAGATCAAAAACATTATTCACTAGTATGTGTCCCCATGCGCTCTTTCAGCTTTACTGTAAGTAAAATGACGTATCTGTGTACAGGCCTAATGGGATTGGGCCCGAGAACGGATCCTACTAAATACAAAGTCAGACAAAATCATGGAAAGTCAGACAGAGTCTGGTTATTTTGTTTTTTTATTTTGACCATATTTACTTTATTTTGATAATATTGTAATTACAAATTTTAAAAAGGATGTTTTACTGTTGGTTGAAGTAAAATTTGTATATACCCAATCCATGTTGTCCCCCTTTATTTTGCGTTTCGACATATACCGACAATTGTTAATAAACGTTCATTGACTAGTTGTTGGACATATTTATATTACTGAGATATACACAGTAATATTATGACAGCAGTATACTGCATAATATAAATATTTAATAAAACAATGGCAGATACAGTATGACATGTAACCCAGCGAATGAGAAGGCAGACTCAATGTGACAAATACAGTTTTAATAATTTTATAGAAAAAAATACCCTGTTAAACGACAAATAATTAGATAGATAGATAGATAGATAGATAGATAGATAGATAGATAGATAGATAGATAGATAGATAGATAGATAGATAGATAGGTATAGGTTACTGCATTTGTATGGGCAAATATGAACGAGTTTTCCGGATGGGTATACTGCACGACCTTGGGAGTGCAGTATATCCATCCGAAAAAACGAGTTCATATTTTCCCATACAAATGCAGTAAACTTTTTATTATATGCTCATTTTCACACAACAAGAAACAAAGCAACTGAATGTATGCCGTATTCCAAACTAAATACACAGGCGCCGATTCATCACTACGCAACATTATTAATGCGCACGTAACTCCGCCCAGACACATTTGAACTTGTTCGCGCGCTAGACATAAGTTTCGAAAGAAAATATCGTTTTATTCTACTTAATATTGAAATTAGGAGTCATATTGTGAATGAACGCATTGCAACAACTTTTCCATTTGATCTGGATTGGTTAGATTCTGGTATGTTTCTAGAGTCGACACAATTTCGTGAATATGGACTAGATTTATCTACATCGATTTACTGCAGCGTCTGTGCCAATTCTATATGAAATACATCGGATTGAAGTAGCGAGGGAGAAGTGTGTTGTCACCGGCAAGCATGTTTCTGTTCTATCATTGAATGATTCAGATCATAATGTGGAAAAAATATGAAGTCTTTGAATTGCAATTATCGAGAAGACGCTGTGTAATTTAATGTTTATTTCATCTTGAGTACAGTAAGGAGGAAGTAATTGCACTTGGAATATACTCAATAGTCGAAATTACAGTACAGTTTCGAAATGTGTAACCATGCTTGATAACCCATGACATGGCTCATGTAATTCGGATTTGCAGAACTAAGAAAGAACATTTTGAGGAAATTCAGGATGTAAAACTGTAAGTATATTTTTCCCCATTCTTATTACCAGTTAAAGAAAACAGTTTAAGCCTTGTCATTTATATGGTATTTGTCAGGACCTTGTTTGGCGTCTATAGCCAGCCTAAATCTGAAGCATTGTATCACAAACGTTAATGCGGAATGTGCCAGAGCAGCAGGTATGTGTCAGTCCACTAAACATCTGCTTTAGTTCACTCAGAAACAAATTGCTTGTTTACAATAGAAAGTAGTTCCTTTATACGGGTGAATGCAATGTGAATTAAGCGTGCGAGTTCAGTATAGTAGAATATTGTACGATTCTGGCAAAGTAAAGTTAACGCGAAAAAATGAGCATATAATAAATAAATAAATAAATA
>JAECUM010033710.1:0-19500 GCA_016617855.1 Megalonaias nervosa
TGTTTGGCAAAACAGGACACTAAATGTTGCTCTTGTTCTGGCCATCTGGACGTGACTACTACCTCGTCCTCTTTGTCTTGGTCTTGGGGTTCTGTTTTCACGCTATCCTCCCATTCCATGTTCAAAGATTCTCTATCGTTCAATGAGGGATAGGAGTCTTCCATTGTTTCTAATAGTCTAGAATGACTTCACTCAAACTGTTGATTTCAGTGGTATTATCGAATTCGGCATACAAGATGACGTTGACCATCTCGGTGAGAGCTTCTGCAAACTGAAGTTCCACACGCAGTTGACCAGATTTTATACGGTGGAAATGTCCCTCGTCGCTGCCTTGGTCTGGAGTGAAATCAAAGGCCCACAAAGTGTAACCTCCTACATAATCCTCGTACGAAATACCGTGACTGGTATTGGTTCCTACTTGTCCGGTAGATTCTTACAGGGACAAGCACGATCTCAAGTAATTTTTCTGGGCAAAGTTAGGTTCGAAGGGTCTGGTACACAAGGTCTTCAATCTTGGACACTCTGTAGTGCTTAAACTGGAAAGGATTTTGATCGTGGGCTCCGTTGAGGGCTGCATTACTGACATGCCAACGATTAAACGTTTGGGTAACTGTCCTTGGAACAGATGATCTTCGATCTTGGATCGGAGTCCAGCAGCAATGGTGAACGTTTTCACTTCTACGCGTCGTATCGGATACTTGGCGGTCGATCTGATCAATGTGTGACTGATATCGTTTCCCGCTTTAGGTAACACTTCTACGCGACGCACGTAAAGTCTGGCTTCTTGGATGATGGTTTTGTACTCGTTAGCATGAGCCATCAAATGGAAAGCGACACTGCTGCGATTGAGTCTCAGGCGAATATCCACTCCGTCCAGCAAATACTTGTCTTGCAACCACTTGTCCAAATGCAAACGATCCATCAGTTCTAAATTACGACCTTGCAGACGGTCGTTAAAGCCTACATTGTGAGGATCGTCATCGGCTGTCAGGACTGTGTCGTTAAACGTGTCTTCACCTGCGGTGTCAGATTTCCATGCCACGCAAGCATCCAGATGAGTGTTCTTGGCCTCTTTTCCGTACGTCAAGAGATTTTCTAGGTACGCTTGGTAAGGGTAAGTATCCATGCTACTGCTGACCAGTTTGTTATTCAAGTACAAATCCACTTCGTTGAAGAAGGAATGCATGAAATTGTTGACGGGAGCTATTCTGGCATCAGCTCCCGGATTGGTGTTGTCGGTTTTGATCACTTTCAGTTTCAGATACAAGTAACTGCTATTCAGATCGATGTAATCTTCGGGTTGTCCTTTGATTTCAAACTCGATGGGAGCTGAATCCGTCAAAGAGGAGACGGGAGGAAATTCGACCCATTGGGGTTCTTGTATTGTCATCATGGTGGGTGGCATGGCAAACAGATCCAGTTCCGACTTGGAACAAGCACAAGACTCTCGGTGCATCATTTTCTCTGATTTAATAATCAAACACGTCTAACTCTCGGACGGTTTTTCTTTTCTTAGACTTTCTAGCTCTAGGGGTGTGAAGTCCTCTGAAGGGGTGTTTTCGTCGTCTTTTTCTGCCTTGTCCTTGCTGTGGCGTCAGGGAAGCAGGAATGCCTGACTCGGCATTGCCCAGGGCATTTATAGGAGTTTCTCGTCGGCCCAAAATGTCTTTGGCCGTTTCAAGCAAGACATTTGTGCCTGCTCTCAAGAAAGCTCCTTTGGGGTTTTGTTTGTCAATGATGACATTTTGGAGAAATTCTTTACCTTGCGTCAACGCGGCATTTTCCAAGGTGTGCAATCCCCGTGTCACCATCGGTTTCAAAACGGAAGCCACTGTACGAAAGGCTGATTTGAGCATATCACCTAAACCATGTCCTCGTTGTCGAGCGACTCCTCGGTACACAGGATACATGACTGACAAAAGGTTAGGGTAATCGTTTTCGAAAATGGAGTTTCACTGTGACTTTCTCTTTGGTGAATGGAATATTTTGTCCTAGATTTCCTTTTATAGTAATGTTGACAGTGTCGAAATACGACGTACTGACGGGCAAATAGTGAGGATGTACAAATTCGCGGTGAACATAATAGGTGTTTCCACCTTCCTCGTCAGCATTCGTGGCAGAATCCACTTTGAAAGGAATGACACGCAGTAACGGTACAGAGGTGTGTCCCACCACGTTGTACTCCGCCACATCGGAGTATACAAAAATCAAATTCAGTCCTTGGTTCATTTCCACAGGGAATCTAAAATATCTCCCAAAATCTGAGTTACCGGTCACGGCTGGTATTTCGCTTGCAATCTTGATCAACTTAGGGTCTCCACCCAAAATGTCATACAATTCAGGACAAAATGTAATGGCCAATACTTTGTCCTCTGAAAATTTGATGAGTAGACGACGAGATATTTTGTGGTAATCGATCGTGACACTTTTTCTGGTTTTCTCCAAGACTTTACCAAACACGTTAATGAACCTGTCAGCCATAGTGTTCACCAAATGTTGACCACTAAAATAATAGCCTGAGGGAATTTTCAACTGATAAGTGGTTCGTTTAGTTTTGGGGTCTTGTGATTTCATAGAGTCAGCTGGACTGTTCATAAACTTCTACCGTAAAAGTGTTTTGATTTTCGATGTTTTTGATTTGTGTAGGGTGAATCATTTCCACCAAAGCCACTTCCCAATGGGCTTCGTGATCCAATTGGATGGCCTGAGGTAATTTGGCCGTGTAACAGCACAAAGTGTTATTGGGAAACACCTCAATGGAACTGTCACTGGGTAACGTTAAGTAAAATTGGTTGTTCATAATTCCAGAGGTCTAGTGACCGAGGGGTCACTGGAAGTCAGAGGAGTGTCTAAAAGAGGATGGTTAGGGTGACTGTTGGAAGGGGGACTAACGTTGGACGCAAGACTCCCGTTGTTGTTGTTTCCGTTAGAGGAATATTTCAGAGACGGATTGGGAAGAAGGTAACCAATGCAACTGCTAAGTAAAATGGTCCACAATTGTTTGTCTCCTTGTTGCAAACTCAAATTGGCAATGGCAGCACCGATGACACAATACACCACAAAGATTTGGCAGAAAAGACAATTTGCGTTTTAGGCACACGTTCTCCACACCACACCCACTAGGGTTGCTTTTGTAGATCTTGCAGAGAAGAACTGGGCGACGGAGTGGTCACTGCAGTAGCTGAGGTTGAGTTGAAGGGCATGATGGTCACTTCTTTTCATAGTCGATGAGTTGCGAAGCGTCGATCCAAGAATCAAAACTGGGAGGATATCCTTTCCAACGTACTTTGACTTCTTTGACACTTTTTTTTCCTACTTTTCGGGTTCTTCGATCGAGTATGCTTTGGAACTTGTACACGTCGTCTTCTTTTTTGGTCACACATTGTAACTCGGGCAAGTAAAACGTTCCTTTTAACACTTCTCCGTTCATGTCTTCTAATTTATAGACGGGAGGATGACGGTCAAGCACACGTTCGGTGACACGAAACAATTCGGCAGTCCAGTTGGGTAAGTAACCTTTGTCGAAAGTGCGTTTGGTTTTGCCAATGCGCACCCAATCTCCTGCCACCAACACTCCACCTTTCTTGGGGGCAGTTACTGTCGAGGACGGACCAAACAGACGCTCGAAGATGGTCACTTCGTTGTCAGGGGTCACTTCTTGGAGGGCACGCCCAATGCTCCGATGGTAAGATTGATAGTACGATTGGACGAGGTGCGGTAAGACGTCGATGTACTTGAGAGTGTGTTGATGCGTAAAATATTTCCACATGCGTTCTTTCAAGGTGCGTTGAAAACGTTCCACGATGCTGGCTTTGGTTTCGGGATTCTCGGTGGTGAAAAAATGTATGTCACGTTTCTTCAATTCTTTTTGGAAAGCTTGGTTCAGAAATTTGGTGTCTTTGTGAGTTTGCCATCGAAGAGGGTGACGCCCACTTTGTTTCAACACCAGTTGGAGGGCTCGCACTAACTCACTGCTCGATTTGGAAGTCAATGGCACGACCCAAGGAAATTAGGAAAAGACGTCGATGACACAAAACAAATATTTGTAACCACTATTGTAGGTGGCCAAATGAGAGACATCGGCTAAATTGGCTTGCCATTGATGATCGATGCCTTCCACTCGGGTGCGACTTCTGGAAAATTTTCGTCGAATGGATTTGTATAAGGTGTACCTGGCTTGTTCTTGTAACCATCGTTGCACATGAGGTAAACGGATACTTTTCAGTCGAGTTTTGGCAGCACGATACAATTTCTGAACTCCTCCGTAACCTGCGAGATAGGATGGATTGTAGTAAATGCTGGCTAACACCTTCTCCATTTTTTTAATAAGTGATCCACTCCTCGCTGATGGTACTCTGAAGTGGTTTAGAAACGGTTTTACGTATCCAATGTGCCACGGGAGTAGAAGTCGAAGGTAATTTTGGTGGTATTGGTGGTGGTGGTGGTGGTAATGGGATGGCTTTGGTCTTCTTTTCTTTTTCCACTTCTGCTTTCCTTTCTTTCTTTTTCACTTTTGTCAAAGGTGGAGTGGACATCATCTTTTTAACCCAAGCTTTAAGTTCTTCTCGTTGGGGTGTAGGGGAAGGGGTCAACAAGGACGCTGCAGTCTTACTAGGGATGGGAGCTGCTGACGGTGTTTGAAAGACTTCTCTTGCCTCTTCTTCCTCAGGCAACCGTGAGGCTGTCTCTGTCTTGACCACTGGGAGCGGTAGTGGTTGTGGTGGAGGTGGTGAACTTTTCATCAGGGCCTAAAAATCTTTCAGAGTGGGTAGAGCTGTTTCGTCTAAAGCTTTCTGGTGAAAGAGTTGCAGTCGTTGCAACAATTGACCGTACCGTTGCGATTTTTCCGTTTCTGAAATCGCTGAGATCCATCAACGATTGCAATTCGTGTTGTAACTGGGACATCTCGGTCAAACGAGGATTGGGAGGTAAATGCGGGGTCCGTTGTTCTTGCCAACGATGGTATTCCATCCATCGTTTGTAAGGGACTAAAGCTAGTTTTCGTCCTTCCATGAGATTTCAAGGGTCACGTCTAAGATCTTTTGACTCCAGTGTCCTCCTTTTATCTTCTTGGAATTAGGGAGGGTATAATATGTCCCATCGCACTGAATATAGGTTTCGCTACATCGGTAATAAGTCCTAACATGGGTAAAAATCCTCAGCGTTGCACCAACATCTTTTTCTTTTGACGAATGGGTATTTTTTTTTGGGACCATTTGGCGAAGAACGTGTCGATGTTTGGCTAAGCATTCTTTCTGGTGTTTAGACAAAGGTATTGTACCTTTCAAGACATTCAGACAATATTCGCACACGGGATCGATGACGTCTTTGGAGGCAGTTTGAATGAGTTTTTTTCGCATGGGTGGAGGAGCTTTGGACAGGACGGACAACATGTCCCAATGTTTGACTAAACGAGGTGGCAGTCCTTTCCTTTTCTTTCCTTTGGGGGTAGAAGAGGAAATGTCTTTTGCGGGGTGACATCTTTGTTTGTTGATTACGGGGCACACAGCAAAAAATACACTAACGTCGATGACTTGTCACACGGTCTTTTATCCTTTTTTGGGGACTATCGCTTCGTCATAAAGGTGACGATGTGTTTTCCAAAATCGCCAAAGAATCCTCCTCTTTGGTGGCTCCTCTTTTTCTTTGGACGAGTGTGTCTTTTCTGGGTGTGTCGCCTATGTTTGGCTAAGCGCTTTTTCGCATGACGAAACTGTCCTTTTCTTTTTCGTTTTTGGACAGGAGAACGACGATGAGGGAACATCTTTTGGTGAAAAAAAAAATACACTGACATCCATGGCTCAACATGCGGCTTTTTATCTTATTTTTTTTGGAGCCTGTCCTTTAACCTTATGGCAAAATCATTGGCTATCTTATCAAATTCAAGGAAAGAGCCAAAGAAACCACCCTTTTGGTGGCTTCTCCTTTTCTTTGGACGAGTGTGTCTTTTCTGAGGGTGACGTCGATGTTTGGCTAAGCGTTTCTTAGGATGACGTGACTGTCTTGTTCGTTCTCCTTTTCCTTTTTGGACCGAAGAAGGACGACGATGGTAACGGTGTGCACTTCTTGGAGGGGCAGCAGCACAAAAACACTGATCCGTATTGTTTGCCTTGGGTCTTTTTTATGCTGGAATGCGTCGCCACTGATTGTCTTTACTTCGTATCAACTTGATGACAGGCAACGGACTAAATCGGGACAGTTCTTGCTTGGACAAATCCAGTAAACTCTGCAACACACCCGTTCTCTCTTGGACTTTGATTTTGGGGGCAGGTACTTTGTGAGCAGCGGCCACTGCCGCTAAAGAGGAAGAGGGTGTCACCGTTTGTGGAGACGCTCTCTTGCGGGTAGAAGTTGTTTTCTGTGGACTTTTGTTTTTCTTTTTCTGAGGCTGTGACCTGGTCTTGACACCGTTGCTCTTTTTCTTTTTCTTCTGGGTATGTTTGGGCGTGGCTTAGTTCTTGGGGACGACTTTGGGAGCATTAGGATCCCATTTTAAGAGGGAACGAATGATGACACCTCCTAGAGAACCGCTTCCTCCAGGTTTCAAAATGATTTGCTTTTTGGTTTGAGTGTCAATGCGAGGATCAGCTAGTTGCGTCAAGGCGACTTTGTTTCTCTCAAAAAAAAACATTTGGTTTGATGTGGAATCTGAATGATGCCTTGCGGTAATTGACGTGCTGTCACCGTGAACCATCATAAGACTTCTTTGAGACTAGCTTCTAAGACATGAGCACATATTTGTGGATTTTTTTCGCCACTGATGCCATACAAGGCACGAATCAATTTAATGGGAAGATGAGACTGAAGGGACGTCATGTTGACGATGTGTAAGACAGAGTCAAAGTGACCGAGATTTTTATAGACTTTTTTTTTTGGTGATTGTGATTAAGTCGACGAAGGGGACGTGTACACGACAGGCCCTCCGTCATGGCACCAGTGGTTAAACAGATGGGTACGAAATCGCAAATAATTGGGAGTGGTGGGTTTTAAATCCACGAGTAAATAAGCGTGTGGGGTTTGAATGGCATCGTCGTACGCATTTGTCAGCCATGGCGTCCCTAACTGTTTGGCTAAGACTTGTACTTGCGATTTATCTCTAGGGCTTTTAAACAAGACCACGTAATGAGCATTAAGACTGATGGTACGATGGACTTTACTTTGTTGAAACAAATTTTGGGTGATGTAAATGACACTGGCATTACAGTTTAATTTCTTCTTCGTCTTCTCCTAACATGTCGTCAAAAATAACCAAATGAGTTTGACTAGGGACAGACACGATCCCGTCGTCTTCGCCAGGAATGCCTTCCACAAAGACGATGGAATCGCCTTGACTTTCTCGCAGAAGGCTGTACGCCGATTGCCACTCTTTGTAACACCACACGATTCGTTGAGGTGGACGATCGATCAAATAATGTTTATGTTCGATCAAACGTTTGACAAATTCGGTTTTGCCTGAACCGCTAGGCCCGGCAATGAGCATGTTAAAGGGATGGCGAAGATACAAGGCCTCCCAACTAGTCCGATCTACGTGTTCTTCAATGACTTTGACAGTGAAGGAAGAGGGAGTAGAGACAGTAGAGGTTGCCATAGTAGAGTAAGAAATGTCACTTTTGACACGAAGACAGACAAGACAAGAGTTTTTATACTTTTTTTCAGGACACGTTTATTGTCATCTTTAATGGTGAACAACACGAAAGACAAAAATACATAAAAGTCAAATGGTTAAATACATGAATAAAAGACACAACAAAACGATCATAGTGGAATATAAACAAGTCTCTGTACAAAATTTGTGATAATCAAGAGGTGAAATCGTAGGGGTAGTGTGTAATGTTCTAAGAGTCTCTACACTCCTTGGCACAATCACACAAGAGTCCTCCCGGAATGGCCTATCGGGGATGTCGATCACGGTCCTGTCCTGAAGAGAGTGGTTTTCCTCGGTCACGACTTCTTCTTCTGGCACTGTCACTAACACTGGTTTAAAAGTCACTTTTTTCACTGAACGTTTTAATTTTTTAGGATTACAAATCTTGGGCATAGTGTGCCACTTCTTTTGTCCATGCCTCAAAACCCCAACTTTTCCAGTCACGTACATCTTTCCAGTGAGGGTGTAAGTCACAAGCTACACACACGTCGTCGTACACATCTTCAGTGCCTAAAAGTTGACGAATCTTGTTTTCCCGTAGAGGTTGAGAAGTATCAAGATGAAAGCGCAAAGCTTTGAGCAGAATGAGTCTCTCGTGTACATTTAAAGAGACCACTTTCATGCTTTTTGGAGTGGTGGGTATTGTTCGTAAAGAGTCCACAAAGAATCAGCTGGTAAACGAAATCCCAGAAAGCACGTCACTAAGACACACACTACACGTCGAACCGAATTCAATCGACACAGTTCTCGTAATAGGTGTTGGTAATCCTCCACTGTTTGAATAGTATCATTGATTTCCTTCCACGGAATCTGTAGTATCACGAATGATAAAGGTCGTGGCATAGTAGTCTGTTTTTATACCTCTTTTCTCTTACCTCAATCACTTCTCCTAGAGCGAAAGTAATGAACGTAGTGAGTAATTTCTGACCACTGCCATTCCAGGAAACGGTCAAGAATGTCAATAAAATCTTCAAATGTAAATGGTCTAAAGCGGAATAGTAGGAAGAACACACCCTTGATCCAGAGAAATCGGACTTGTTTGTTGACTTTTGTCAATTTCCTCTTGTGAATTTCTCGACACAAAAGTTCTACAGTCACTAATTGAGATTTGGCTCTGGCAAGTCCCTGCCAAATGTCCTTGTAAATCTTCTCTTGCAATTCGTTTGGTAATGTTTGAAGATTATTTTCTACATGGGGTTTAAATACTTGTCTAGGGGTTGTCCAACGTTTGACTCCTAGCCCCGTAGCTGGTTTCTTACACGACATGGTATGCCCACTTCAATGACGAGGTCCCACTAAAGGTAGGTAGTGACAATCTGGAGACCATTGAGCATATTCCAGGTAAGCGCAATCTTTCTTCTCCCACTCGTGAAGTGACACACCACAACTGAAGCACTTGACTTTATCCCCTTCGCCCAAGTAGATAAATCCAGCTCTAGCTAATTCTTCGGGGGTAGGTACTCCCAGATATTTTGGCCATTTTCTCGAAAGGTTTGGAATCGACTTTCATAGTCGCAGTATTCAGGCAAACGCACAGGAAACGAATATTCGTCTTTCACAGGTTCATTTCGATGAGGGTACGGTGAAATATGCAGGAGCCTGCTGCTCAGTTTTACATGACATCCGTAGGGTGGTAGCCGCATGGTTTCATTAGGATGACATCCACCATGAAAACCAGTAAAGTGAAAAAGTGTACGATAACCAGTGGCATCGCTTTCGCATCCATCAGGTTTGACACGCACAGCATCACTTTCCATGGTAGGTACAGTCGTAACAAAATTTCCATGATGTGGCACTGAATCGCCTAGGTCAGAGCGTACGGCATCCCTGCCATCGCAAGGCACAGCATCGTACTCGAGTTTGCTCTTGCTTGAAACTTGCTGTTTGAAAGGATTCATCTTTCTCGCTTGGCAATGTTAGTCACAATGAACTATCGGTCTTGGACGTTGTCCCTTTTTATACTAGTCGTAATGAAGTCTCGAGTTTGTACATCGTTCCTGTTTTATAACTAGTTTTGGAAGTCTTCCTTTTTTTCTTCTTTGACATCGGTACTACCTTCTCTATGGTACCGTCATAACTGAACCGTAGTGTAATGGGTGGAAATGCCATAGAAAGGTAAGGACAATGCGGAGACCGTTGAGTATGTTCCAGAATAGCTGAATCTTTGTAGATACATCGATCCATACGCAACCTCAGGCCACAACTGAAACACTGTACTTCGTATCCCAATCCAGTCTCAGGTCGCAAGTAGACAAACCCTGTTCTAGCTAAAACATTCGCAATAGGAAATCCTTCCCTATCAGTAGGCCATTTTTGAAACGTTTCCAATCGACTGGCACAACTGCTATAGTCAGGCAAGAAAACAGGAAAATGGTATGGTTTGAACTTGGAGTTCTCTGTGGGTTTCTCACTCGATTCTTGCTGTGTCGAAGTCATCCTTCTTGTTGGTGACTATCGTCCTGGAACCATTTTTTATACCAGCGTGACCGTACGGTAAAGTGAAGTGATTGGGAAGCCGTACTCGCTTCTGGTACACGATTTGATAGACTTTTTCCAAGGGTCGACTGACAATTTGGTGTTTGGGTAAACGTACAATCTTGTGCGGTTCGTGGGTGGTCACTTTAAAATTTCCATCCTGTCCAGACTGCAAGGCTTCTTTCAAGACGCCAAAGTTCACCAGTCGACTGGTGCGATAATTAAGAGTCAATCCTTTCACTTTACACTCCGTGTATACTTCTCCTTGAGGGTTACGGTATTCGTAGCGGTAATTTTTGGGACCGCCACTTGCAAAACTTAGAATCTTGTCGTCGGGATGCTCGTCCATCCAGGCTCCTAAACGGTCTCCTTCGATGTCAGGGTGACGTTGACCCAGGCGATCGATGTACATGCATTTGTCCGTGTCAAAATACAACACACGATCTCCTAACAGTTCTAAAGCTTCGTACAGTTTTAAGAGAGCATGGGCTGTCACGTAAGCCGCAATGATGACATTTCCAAATTCGTCGGCTTCTACAAAGTCAATTTCTTCTTCGTAATTGACTAAGATCAAGTCCTCACGAAGGACGTCCACGTGTTTCATGTATTTAGTTTTGTCGTGAATCATCTTAAAGTAGCGGGAAGGTTCTGTCAAATACTCCGTCTTGGGTAAACACGGTCGTTGTGCCATTTTGCCCCACAAGCAATTTAACATCACTGTGGCAAACGATCGCCTTCCTTCGTTTTTCTCGATGTGGTCTAAAGTGATCCCTTCCTGCTCCCAGTATTTGTCTTTGAATTTTTTTGGGCTTCGGGACTGTGGCAGCAGGAAGGAGAGCCGCTGGCTTCTTATTTCAGTTTCAAAATGGCATTCACGTAGTCTGCAAAAATGCCTTTTTGAGTCTCGTCGCCCTTGTGGTATTTTTTTGTCTTGGGAAAGAGGTAAATTTCGTACACTTCTAACAGTTGGTATCCCAAGTCTAGAGCTTTAAACAATTCCACGCTGATCCACGTTCCTGTCAAGGCGCGTTCTTCCTGAGTGTGCTGACAAGGTCGGTCTTGGTTGCACGTTTCGGCACAAGTACGGCACAAGCGAAACATCAGTTTTCCTTGGCAATGGTGAGGTAAAACGGGATGGTACAAGTCCGTGGGAGGCAAGACTTTACATTTGATCAATCCTTCGTATTGGCGAATGTTGTCCAGGTCGATGTGTTCCTTCAGCAATTGCGGGTGCCCTGCAGGAAAGTGACAATATTTGCATACGTACGGATACAGAGAACACACGTCCAAGTATTTGATTTCTTCTCCTTTCTCTTCGTCGGCTTGGTACAGCAAACAGGTGGCATTCGTCCGTCCTCCGTACAAACTGTCCCTTGGGTTCAGTGGGTCCACCAGCTTGTAACTTTCCACGATACGCTTAAACTCGGGATCGATTTTCAATCGCTGATCGTACTCGTGTTCCCACATTTCTACCACTTGGTATCCTTGCTCTTCTAACTTCAAGCGTCACTGACAATTGGACTGGCACAAATCTTCTATGGTCCGTTGTAAAAACTGATTTTTAATGTTATGTTGAGGGTTGCAGATGGGATATCCGTGAAATAAGCACCCGTTAAACTCGTATACGATCTTGGGGTTTTCTAAGTCCCAGCCATCCACTGAATACCTTCCGATGGTCTTTTTGCCTCTTCCGTTGCGAGCATGTTAGATCCATTTGTCTTCCTTGTCGCACAAGTAATGTAGCCAGCGTAGGGCTTTGACCGAGTATTGACGTTTGACAAAATTGGTTGTTTGAGGACTGATGACAGCCAGGGTGTTTTCGGGCATGAATCGTTGGCGGTACACTAAGGAACACGCTTTGGCAATGGTGCAGGCTTCTTTCAAAGGATGTTCCATGAACAGTTCTCGAAATTTTCCACAGCAACGCCGTAAAATGTCCACGTCGGAACGACAATATTTTAACATTTCTTCCTGAAAGTCGAAGGGGTCCGAGGCGTGAGTCTGGTACCAAGCGTAGAAAGCTTCCGTTGTCGGGGTCGTAGTAGTGAACCTCAGACAAATGGGGTAGAACGGCATGTTGATTGGCTTCAGTATTGAAAAAGTGCGGAAAATAGCCTTTGACTATTTCTGTCATTCCAAACGTTTTAGGCATGCGACTCAAAGGCATGGCCAAGTAACTCATCGAATCTTTAAACTGCACTTGGCCCACTTGCATGGAAATGATTTTCGCTCCGTTCAAAGTCACTTTAGGACGTTCGGTACTTTGTTCCGTATAGTATCTCAACAGAAATTGTCCATCGTATCCCGAGAAATTGTAAGCCATCACCGTGGCATAGTGATGACAATCTCCGTAACGTTCGATGTCTTCTTGGCTCCACGTCTCGTCGATAGGGTTTAAGATCCATTGCGCAAAATCGGCTAGCGTGTTCGATCCCCGAAAGACTTTTTCACGCTCGGTGAGCCACACAGAAATTAGGAATGTGAATGCCAGTCTCTTGCATGCATTCGAATCGAAAAAGATGAAATTCCCTTTCTTCTGGTCATTATCTTCTTCTTCATATTTGGATTGGTATTTTTGAATGTAGCATTGGTGTTCCAAGTCCACGATTTGGTGACAAATGTGACATCGCTTCTTTCCTGAACAGACGTGCGACTTGGCATTATTGGTACGTATGCCTTGTCCACAAGTAGGGCACAGTCTCAGGAGCTGACAAGAACTTTTCTGCTGTGAACCTTGCGTCTTTAGATGTTGTTGGTAACAGGTTGGACTGACAAACGTGCGCTGACAAGCTGGGCAATGCACTCGTTCTTGTCTTTCGTCCAGACAGGGCTTAGAGGCTAAACATTCCTCACATTTCGATCCGCAATGCTTGTGTTGCTTTCGATTGTTATAGCCATAGTCACATTTCTCACAGTAATAACTGTATCTCAGGAATGCAGTGATACTGGTAATGACATCGAAATGTTCATTGTGATGATAGACGTGAATGTATTTTCCGTCTTTGAAATAAATTTTTGCCTCGAAACAACAGAGGTTCGCGCACTTCTTGAGGGTGTACTTTCAAGGTGTAGCGTGGAGCCAAGACGTCTTGCAACTTTTGCATTTCAGGAAAGCCACAGGGTATGTTTGGATATCCCCGCTTGCTGTAACAGGAGTTCTGCTTCTCTTTGTTGTTTGGCTCGATCCGATCGCTGAATAGTTTTCCAGGCTCTTTTCCATTCTGCCGTGTCATTCTTGTCGGCATACGTTCGTCCCACCACAATGGCACGGGCTAAACACATCTTGTCTTGAGTGTTGTTAATTTGAACGAGGCTGCGCTTGATGCTGCGAAGATTGTCTACCAAGAACACCTTTTTTTGCCATGTCCTTCCCTTGGGGAAGAGACACATGGGTCATGAACAGTGTCGCTTTTCCATCGGTGATGTGAAACTTGTCATTGGATTGTTGTACGTGTTGAATCTTGTTCATGACTTTGGAAGGTGACAATTCTGCTGGACTGCTAAACTCGATCCAAACGGGTGACTTCAAACTGTCGTGATAAATGGAAAGTCTCAAGCGATCGTCTTCTTTGGTTTCACATTGCTGTTTCAGTGTGGTTAACAAAGAATCCCACACATCAGTGATGAACCCTTCTGCTTTCTCCAACGGTACGTCGGACTTGAAATCTTTAAACTTCACCGCGTACGTGTAGGCCGTAGTTCTAAATTTTCTGGAGGAACGTTTGTCCGTCTCTCGAATGTGGTAGTACTTTTCAGGGTTTACTGGTGGTGATGGACTTTGACTGAGTGTAGACTCTCTGGGCTTAGATTCTGGCTCACTCATCTCATCTTCAAAATCGCTGTCATGAATTTGAGCCAAGACTTCAGCTACTGTGCGAGGCGATAAATCACGTTTCTGCCTCTTACTTTCTTCTCCTTTCTTTACGAAATGATGCGATCGTTTCATCTTGACTGCAAAAAGTCAAATGACTACATTTGAAACGCCATGGACCCCTATATATCCATGTTAGGCTTAGTGCATATATAAAGGGATGGTGACTTCCTTCTCAGTATTCATTTCACTCTCAAGCCGATCAGCACGATGGAAGAACCCACACAGATCGAACTTCTGATTAGAGCTTTGCGAGGTGTGATACGAAAGTTTTCTTCAGACAAGCCGACGGACTACTCTCCCTCCTTTCGAGATAAAAGTCAAGATACTTGCTATATCTGTCAGAAGAAAGGGCTTTGGGCTACAGAATGTCCAGATCGTCAAAAAAGCAAGACCAGTGTCAGAAGAGACAAAAGTCAAGATACTTGTTATCATTGTCAAGAGAAAGGACATTGGTCTTCAGATTGTCCTAAGAAACAACAGGAGCAGGAGGAAGAAGAAGAAGAGGTGCCCTCGGCAAAGGAAGAACCCCGACACGTTCAGAAAGAGAAGATAGAAAAGAAAAGAAGAAGAGAAAAAAGTGAGGAAGAAGAAGAGGAGGAAAAACTTGTGAAAGTGAAGAAAATCAGAAAACAGAGAGAGTGAAAGAAGAAAAAAGACACAGAAGAAGTCTATGAACTTTTTAAAAGTGTTGTGTTATGTTGTGACATTGAATTGTAAATATTTGTACCAGAATAGACCAGACTGAAAAAAACGTAAGTGTCTCTTGGTTTTGATTGTTTAGAATAATAAGGGTCTACACTCATGCACTCACAACACGTACATCATAGGGTTAAACAAGGGATTTTGAGTTTTAATTGATTTTGGCAAAATGAATAGTATCTCTTTTCGAAAGAAGTGAGTGGTCCTGAAAAGGACCGTTGGGTGTTTGTTTTTTTCTTAGAACAAACTCAGGAACGAGAAGCAATCCGCTTTAACTGCCTTAAGCCTTTGCCACGGCCAAGGCCTACTTGTGGACTTGCTCCTTTAATGATTGGGTAGAAATCACTAGGGGTGGTATCTCTGGTGTAGTAACAGGGTTGGGCTGTTTGGCTCGGGAAGGTCTTTTTCTCTTGGGCTGTAATAAAGAAGTCTGATACATTTGTTTCAGACTTCTTAACTCTGCCAAAATGTCCAAGAGTGCCATTACCGTTTGAGGTTCACTATTCTCCTTCTCTCCTATACCTTTCAGGCTAGTTCGATACTAGTTTTGCACTGTTCATTGTCAGTTTATTGCATATATATATATATATATATATATATATATATATATATATATATATATATATATATATATATATATATATATATATATGTATTGTTACAAGCCAGGGGTCTTTGCTTGACCGAGCGGTGTCAAACCCTGGCGCGATTCCCTCTAGAAGTCATAAGTTTACCCCAAATTTCCAAAGACTTCTATACAACTTCAGTTGTAAGTTAGAAAGCCCGACGTGTCCATTCTATACATAAATTTTACTCTAATCAATGTAAAACCACATTATTCACAACTTGCCAAATATCTATCAACCGCACATCTGCATAGTTTCTCTTCATCAACTTTCCGTACCGTCAGCAGTTCACGCCGTAGAAACTCTACAAATATCCCCTACCACAGGGAACTGTTTCAACTACGCCACCTTAGGCCAGTCAATCCATGGTTCCAAGGCACATTACGCCAATACAACTACATCACATTTGCCACCATGGCGACATAAACGGTATCTGCAGAGTACCTTCTCATTTATCCCATTGTGTAATTTACCGGTTTCCTACCGTAAATACTGCCACTGCAGTCACAACACCAAGGTACACTACTAGATTTTATTAGGGACTACCTTATGACAGGGACAGTTATGCGGTTTGGGTCGAATTCGCTACTCATTGACCATGGCATCATGGAAACTCACTAACACTTTCTCTCCGTGACGTTTGCTCCTAATAATTGGCTAATTATTTTGGGCTACCGAATATTTCCATTGCATCGAATTCCAATAATCAAACAAGTAAAATCACACAAATTTAAGAATTCCTAAAACGGGGCGCTATAACCAAATGCACACCTCCAAAATTTATTACACTATATTCGTTAAATGTGTCCATTCTAAAGGCATGCTTTTCTGAAGCAAGAGAGAGAGAGAGAGAGAGAGAGAGAGAGAGAGAGAGAGAGAGAGAGTTATTTGGATTCTTAACGTAGCTTTAATAATTTTTTCAGTCATACTGCTACGATGTCGGCAGTATGATAGTTTATAGTGATGTCTAGCACTGGGGCATCATGCCGCCGACATGTAGCATCATGTCCCACCCAATCACATTATCCTGACACCAAGCCGACCAGTCCTAACACTAACCTCTTAATGCTGAGCGCCTAGCGAGGCGGCTGCTAGTACCATTTCTTGTAAGTCTTTGGTATGGCTCGGCCAGGGATCGAACCCGCGACCTCCCGCATCCGAGACGGACGCTCTAACCACTAGGTCTCCGGAGAGAGAGAGAGAGAGAGAGAGAGAGAGAGAGAGAGAGAGAGAGAGAGAGAGAGAGAGATTCGTAGTAGTGTGTATTCAAAAAATGTCATAAAGGTTTTCTAGTAATAAAGTTACTTTCTGCGAGGACAGTTTCAAGCAAGTTTATGTTATCAAAATATACATGAAAGAATGCATCCACTTAAAAAAAAATTACGTAAAAGATATATGTTATATTATTATGCCAGTTGAATTCATTTTAGGCGATATAGTATAACTGACATTTACCAATGTAGTCACGAAGTCACATTTGCATAAAAGGATCAGGCGGTTCTCTAAACCATGGACCTTAATGAGCGGAAGAGCAATCAAAAGAAGTGCGATACGATACGGGGTAATGAATGACATAAACTTGGAAGATATTCTCTCTCTCTCTCTCTCTCTCTCTCTCTCTCTCTCTCTCTCTCTCTCTCTCTCTCTCTCTCTCTCTCTCTCTCTCTCTCTCTCTCTCTCTGAAGGATGATGTCATCAATTTTCATTAATGTAAATACATGCCTAGATAAGATTTGTGCTGCTGTTTTGCACACAAAATCTCTTTCCAACATGTCACGAAACGATGTTTAATAATAATGATATAATTATCTATGGAAGGGCTATCAACATTGGCTTGTGATTAGTTGTATCATGTTACGTGTTGTGGGACATGTGCCAAATATTTCACCAACCAGCACTGAAATATAGGAAATATTTCAGAAATCATCGTTTTAATTTGTCTCATATTGTCAACGTATCGCTCATTAATACATGTATTACGTCCGTAAAATTACATACTGCTTGGTGCATTAGAAGATTTCTTATGCAAACGAGTGTGGCGGGACTTAGAGACAATATCGGAAAGACTTTGAGATAATATCGGAAAGGGCCTCTTTGTGAATTTTAACCAGTTGAATGACGTTGGTCTGGTCGTTGAATGACGTTGGTCTGTTCGTGGCTAACTCAACCACAGTTTAGTTATTGATTAACTTTGGGGAATTCATTGCTTGACTTTGCTGGTGTTTTCAGACTGGGTGTTTTAAAGTGCAAGCATGGTGGGGGAAGAAATTCCACGTTAGTTGAAAAACACTGTACGGGTACTAAATTGCGCGGAATTTATGACACAATTATACAGCCACGTACACAGAGGAATTTATGACAAAAAATACAGCCACGTACGCAGAGGAATTTATGACATAAATACAGCCACGTACACAGAAGAATTTATGACGCAAGAATACAGCCACGTATACAGACGAATTTAAGACATAAAATATACAGCCACGTACTCCGAGGAATTTATGACATAAAAATACAGCCACGTACACAGAGGAATTTATGACAAAAAATACAGCTAAGTACACAGAGGGTTTGTGTCTAGAAATCACTACTACAACAACGATTTTTCCAATGAAATTAGACCTTCACTCCTTAAAGGTACTGCTGATAATAAAACAAGCACATTTATCCGGATTTCCTACTTTTAAAAGCACTATAGAGTGTGTACTCATCGCATATCCTACTTTTGAAAGCGCTATAGAGTGTGTACTCATCGCATTTCCTACTTTTGAAAGCTCTATAGAGTATATACTCATATTCACACAGAAATTATATAATATACACACGCATATTACCAGAGATACGCTGGTCGATAAATAGACTCGACAGTTATTTAAAAAATCCACACTTAAAATTGATATATTTAGCTTTGAAACAACCTCTAACAAAACATCAAGTATCATTGCTTCAAAATATCTACCTTCTTTTTGTTTTATATTTAATTGGTACAGCCCAATGCCTGAATGTAATATACGCACCACACTTAATAAGGTCAATGAAATGAAATTAACAGGCCGTACAAAAGATACAATGAAATTATAAGAGACCGTTGAACTCTAGCACACACGTTTTCTTTTCGTTTATTGTGAAATATATTATCCTATCTAGACCTATTACTCAAAACAAAACAATAATAAACAACATACTGATTGCTTAATTCAGTATAAAAGCTTGACTCACCTTGGTGCAAACTGCACATGTTTAAACAGGTGTGACCAACTCCAAAGTTTAAAAGAATATTAATTTTCTTTATTTTACGGTTTCGTTGAATATTCTGTCTTAGCTATATTCGACTTAAGACATAATGTATACTACACGATTTACAAGATCTCATATCGATCTTCGTCTATTCAAATACTTACATAAAACAAACAAAAAAAGAATTATTCACCACAAAATAATGTCTTTATCACATACGGTGCTCAGATGGACAATGAATGAGACTTTACTGCAAAACATTCCGTAGAGCTGTTTGCATTGTAAGACGTTCTTCCTTATTTGTTTTCAACCGTAGTTACATACAGCCAAGTGTCTTAGATATTATAGGCTCCAACGCTGGCATCAAATAACATGTCGTCATCAAGTCCTTATTCCTGTCTGAAGAAAAACCCAAATATCCAGATTATATTGGTTGTATTCATCTGATTACATCAGAAGACACAAGAATTTGTCCTGATCTATTGTGGAAGGAGCTCCGTGTCGATTTTCATATCATTTTTCCGACCCAATAAACGCTATTTGAGCCAATACAACTTTCAAGAAATTAATACTTGAAAGGGCAGAATATTACTCGTTGAAGACCGGGTCAGTTTGTGTTTAAGAGATAGGTACAATTTGTTCCTGACACATCCTTGTGAAGATCTTCGTCATCATTTCTTTTTCATTTGAGAGTCGCTTGATTTCCTCTCTTAGCACACTGTTCTTCTTCAGCTCTTCAAATTCCTAGATTAACATAAACACATTTATACCATCAGCATGTATATTTCCAAATATAAAGTCCGAACAGCATTAGAACAAATAAATTAGTTTGTCTGTCTAGTAAAAAAGAATTCAGTCAAAAAATGTACAAGAGTGAGGTTGAAAAGTACGGGTAACTAAAATCTAAATATAAGACTGTGGAGATGAATTTAACATTTGGGATA
>JAECUM010033711.1:0-38514 GCA_016617855.1 Megalonaias nervosa
TGAACCAGAATCCAGACCCACAGAGTCTACACCAAGTCAAAGTCCATCATCACCAGTAAACCCTGAAAAGTACTACCACATTCGAGAGACGGACAAACGCTCCTCTAGAAAATTTAGAACCACAGCCTACACGTACACGGTGAAGTTTAAAGATTTCAAGTCCGACGTACCGTTGGAGAAAGCAGAAGGGTTAATCACCAATGTGTGGGATTCATTGTTAACCACACTGAAGCGGCAATGTGAAGCCAAAGAAGACGATCGCTTGAGACTTTCCATTCATCACGACAGTTTGAAGTCCCCCGTTTGGATCGAGTTTAGCAGCCCGGCAGAATTGACACCTTCGAAAGTCATCGACAAGATTCAACACGTGCAACAATCCAACGACAAGTTTCACATCACCGGCGGAAAAGCGACACTGTTCATGACCCAAGTGTCTCTTCCCCAAGGGACAGGACAATGCAAAAAGGTGTTATTGGTAGACAATCTTCGCAGCACCAAAAAGAGCCTCGTCCGAATTAACAACTCTCAAGACAAGATGTGTTTAGCCCATGCCATCGTGGTAGGACGAACGTATGCCGACAAGAACGACACGGCAGAATGGAAAAGAGCCTGGCAAACTATTCAAAAATCTAGCCGAGCCAAACAACGAAGAGAAGCAGAACTCCTGTTACAGCATGCTGGCCTTTCCAAAGACACGCCCTGTGGCATTCCTGAAATGCAAAAGTTGCAATACGTCTTGGCTCCACGCTACACTTTGAAAGTTCACCCTCAAGAAGTGCGCGCACCTCTGTTGTTTCGAGGCAAACATTTCAAAGACGGAAAATACATTCACGATGAACATTTCGATGTCATTACCAGTATCACTGCCTCTTTGGGATACAGTTATTACTGTGAGGAATGTGACTATGGCTACAACAATCGAGAGCAACACAAGCATTGCGGATCAAAATATGAGGGATGTTTAGCCTCTAAGCCCTGTCTTGACGAATGACAAGAGCGGGTGCATTGCCCAGCTTGTCAGCGCACGTTTGTCAGTCCTTTCTGTTACCAACAACATCTAAAGACGTAAGGTTCACAGCGGAAAAGTGCTTGCCAACACCTGAGATTGTGCCCTACTTGTGGACAAGGCATATGTACCACTTGTGCCAAGGCGCACATATGTTCAGGAAAAAAAACGATGTCAAATTTGTCGCCAAATCGTGGACTTGGAACACCAATGCTACATTCAAAAACATTCAAAAATACCATTCCAAACATGAAGAGGAAGAAGATGACCAGAAGAAAGGCAATTTCATCTTTTTCGATTTCGAATGCATGCAAGAGACTTGCATTCACATTCCTAATTTTTGCGTGGCTCACCGAGCGTGCGAGAAGTGCATCCAAGAACCTATCTTTAGTCATTGCCCTCACTGTAGCACGATTCCTGGAGGACGTGAAAAATCTTTCGGGGACCAAACACGCTGACCGATTTCGCCCAATGGATCTTAAAACCCATCGACGAGACATGGAGTCAAGAGGACATTGAACGTTACGGAGATTGTCATTGCTATGCCACGGTGATGGCTCACAATTTCTCGGGATACGATGGGCAGTTTCTTTTGAGATACTATACGGAACAAAGTACTGAACGCCCTAAAGTGACTTTGAACGGAGCCAAAATCATTTCCATGCAAGTGAGACAAGTGAAGTTTAAATATTTGATGAGTTACTAAAATGTTTGGAATGACAGAAATGGACAAAGGCTATTTTCTGCACTTTTTCAATACCGAAGCCAATCAACACGCCGTTCTACCCCATTTGCCCAAGGCTCACTACTACGACCCCGACAGCATGCGTACCGAGCAACGAGAAGCTTTCTACGCTTGCTACCACGCTCACGCCGCTAACCCTTTCGACTTTCAGGAAGAAATGTTAAAGTATTGGTGTTCCGACGTGGACGTGGACATTTTACGGCTTTGCTGTGGAAATGTTCAAGAATTATTCATGGAACACGGAGGGATCGATCCTTTGAAAGAAGCTTGCACCATTGCAAAAGCGTGTTCCTTAGTGTACCGCCAACAATTCATGCCCGAAAACACCCTAGCTGTCATCAGTGCTCAAACGACGAACTTTGTCAAACGTCAATACTCGGTCAAAGCCCTACGCTGGTTACATTACTTGTGCGACAAGGAAGATAAATGGATCCAACATGCTCGCAACGGAGCAGGCGAAAAACCCATCGGAAGGTATTCGGTAGATGGCTGAGACTTAGAAAACCCCAAGATCGTGTACGAGTTTTACGGTTCCTTATTTCACGGATGTCCCATCTGCTACCCTCAACGTAACACGACAAATCAATTTTTACAACGGACCATGGAAGACTTGTACCAGGCCACTTGTCAGCGACGCTTGAAGTTAGAAGAGCAAGGATACCATGTGGTAGAAATGTGGAAACACGAGTACGATCAGCGATTGAAAACCGATCCCGAGTTTAAGCGCATCGTGGAATGTTACAAGCTGGTGGACCCACTGAACCCAAGGGACAGTTTGTACGGAGAACGGACGAATGCCACCTATTTGTTGTACCAAGCCGACGAAGAGAAAGGAGAAGAAATCAAACACTTGGACGTGTGTTCTCTGTATCCGTACGTGTGCAAATATTGTCACATTCCCGCAGTGTACCCACAGTTGCTGACGGAACACATCGACGTGGACAACATTCGCCAGTACGAAGGATTGATCAAGTGCAAAGTCTTGCCTCCCACGCACGTGTACCATCCCGTTTTACCTCACCATTGCCAAGGAAAACTGATGTTTCCCATGTGTCGTACTTGTGCCCAAACGTGCAACCAAGGCCGACCTTGTCAGCACACTCAGGAAGAACGCGCCTTGATGGGAACGTGCGTTAGCGTGGAATTGTTTAAAGCTCTGGACCTGGGGCACCAACTGTTAGAAGTGTACGAAATTTACCACTTTCCCAAGACAGAAAAATGTCACAAGGGCGACGAGACTAAGAAAGGAATTTTCGAATGCCTTTTTGAAACTGAAACAAGAGGCTAATGGCTATCCTTCCTGGTGCGACACTCCCGAAGACCAAAAGAAATTCAAAGAGAAATACTGGGAGCAGGAAGGCATCACTTTAGACCACATCGAGAAAAACGAAGGAAGGCGATCGCTTGCTAAAGTGATGTTAAATTGCTTGTGGGGCAAAATGGCACAACGACCGTGTTTACCCAAGACCGAGCATTTGACAGAACCTTCTCGCTACTTCCAGATGATTCACGACAAAACCAAATACATGAAACACGTGGACGTCGTTCGTGAGGACTTGATCTTAGTCAATTACGAAGACGAAATGGACTTTGTAGAAGCCGACGAATTTGGAAATGTCATCATTGCAGCCTACGTGACAGCCTTATGCTCGCTTAAAACTGTACGAAGCTTTAGAACTGTTAGGAGATTGTGTGCTGTATTTTGACACAGACAGTTGCATCTACATCGATCGCCTGGGTCAACCTCACCCTGTCATCGAAGTAGACCGTTTAGGAGCCTGGACGGACGAGCATCCCGAAGACAAGATTATAAGTTTTGCAAGTGGCGGTTCCAAACATTACGGCTACGAATACCATGACCCATGAGGAGAAGTGCACACGGAATGCAAAGTGAAAGGATTGACTCGCAATTATCGCACCAGTCGAGTGGTGAACTTTGGCGTCTTGAAAGAAGCCTTGCAGTTTGGACAGGATGGAAATTTTAAAGTGACCACCAACGAACCGCACAAGATTGTACGTTTACCCACACACCAAATCGTCAGCCGGCCCTTGGAAAAAGTCTATCAAATCGTGTACCAGAAGAGAGTACGGCTTCCCAATCACTTCACTTTACCGTACAGACACGCTGATATTGGCCAGCGTATAAAAAGGGACAACATTCAAGACCGATAGTTTATTGTCACTACCATTGCCAAGCGAGAAAGATGAATCCTTTCAAACAGCAAGTATCAAGCAAGAGCAAACTCGAGTGCGATGTTGTGCCTTGCGATGGCAGGGATGCCGTACGCTGTGACCTCAGCGATTCAGTATCACATCATGGGAGCTTTGCTATGACTAGACCTACCATGGAAAGTGATGCTATGCGTGTCAAACCTGATGGATCCGAAAGCGACGCCACTCGTTATCATACACCTTTTCACTTTACTGGTTTTCATGGTGGATGTCATCATTATGAAACCATGCGGATACCACCCAGCGGATGTCATGTAAAACTGAGCAAACTCCTACATATTTCACCGTACCCTCATCGAAATGAACCTGTGAAAGACGAATATTCGTTACTTGTGCGTTTGCCTGAATACTGCGACTTTGAAAGTCGGATCCAAACCTTCCGAGGAAAATGACCAAAATATATGGGAGGACCTACCCCTCGAAGAGTTAGCTAGAGCTGGATTTATCTATATGGGCGAAGGGGATACAGTCAAGTGCTTCAGTTGCGGTGTGTCACTTCACGAGTGGGAGAAGAAAGATTGCGCTTACCTGGAACATGCTCGATGGTCTCCAGATTTTCACTACCTACCTTTAGTGGGACCTTGTCATTGAAGTGGGCATACCATGTCGTTTAAGAAACCAGCTGCTTGGCTAGGAGTCAAACATTGGACAACACCTAGACAAGTATTTAAACCCCATGAAGAAAAAATATGCAAAGATTACCAAACGAATTGCAAGAGAAGATCTACAAGGACATTTGGCAGGGACTTGCCAGAGCCAAATCTCAATTAGTGACTGTAGAACTTTTGTGTCGAGAAATTCACAAGAGGAAATTGACAAAAGTCAACAAACAAGTCCGATTTCTCTGGATAAAGGGTGCGTTCTTCCTACTGTGTCGCTTTAGACCATTTACATTTTGAAGATTTTATTGACATTCTTGACCGTTTCCTGGAATGGCAGTGGTCAGAAATTGCTCACTACGTCCATTACTTTCGCTCTAGGAGAAGTGTTTGAGGTAAGAGAAAAGAGGTATAAAAACAGACCACCATGCCACGACCTTTATCATTCGTGATACTACAGATTCCGTGGAAGGAAATCAATGACGCTATTCAAACAGTGGAGGATTGCCAATACCTATTACAAGAACTGTGTCCATTGAACTGGGGTCGACGTGTAGTGTGTGTCTTAGTGATTTGCTTTCTGGGATTTCGTTTACCAGCTGATTCTTTGTGGACTCTTTACGAACAGTACATACTATTCTAAAAAGCATGAAAGTGGTCCCTTTAAATGTACACGAGAGACTCATTCTGCTCAAAGCATTGCGATTTCATCTCGATACTTCTCTACCTCTGCAGGAAAAAAAAGATTCGTCAACTTTTAGGTACTGAAGATGTGTACGACGATGTATGTGTAGTTTGTGACTTACACCCTCACTGGAAAGATGTATGTGACTGGAAAAGTTGGGGTTTCGAGGCTTGGACTAAAGAAGTGGCACACTATGCAAAAGATTTGTAATCCTAAATTCAAACGTTCAATGACAAAAGTAACTTTTAAACCTGTGTTAGTGACAGTACCAGAAGAAGAAGAACCACCCCCTTCAGGACAGGACAGGACCGTCATTAACATCACCGAAAGACCATTCCGTGAGGACTCCTGTGTGACTGTACCAACGAGTGTAGAGACTCTAAGAACATTACATACTGTCCGTAGGACACCACCTCTCTTGATCACCTCAAATGTTGTACAGAGACTTGTGTATATTCCACTTTGATCGTTTTGATGTGTCTTTTATTTATGTACTTAGCCATTTGACTTTTATGTATTTTTGTCTTTCGTGTTGTTCACTTTTAAATATGACAATAAACGTGTCCTGAAAAAACTATAAAAACTCTTGTCTTGTCTGTCTTCGTGTCAACACTGACATTTTCCTTGCACTACTACTATTATGGCTACCTCTACTGTCTCTGTTTCCTCTTCCTCCACTTTCAAAGTCATCGACGAACACTTCGATCGTGCTAGTTGGGAGGCCTTCTATCTTCGTCATCCCTTTTCCATGCTTATTGCTCGACCGAGCGGTTCAGGCAAAACCGAATTTGTCGAACGTTTGATCGAACATAAACATCATTTGATCGATCGTCCCCCTCAACTCATCCTGTGGTGTTACAAAGAGTGGCAATCGGTGTACAGCCTTCTGCGAGAAGGTCAAGGCGATTCCATCGTGTTTGTGGAAGGCATTCCTGGCGAAGACGACGGGATCGTGTCTGACCCCAGTCAAATCGATTTGGTCATCTTTGACGACATGTTAGGAGAAGACGAAGAAGAAATTAAACTGTGATTTACGCGCAGATGGCATCATCGTAATGCCAGTGTCATTTGCTTTACTCAATATTTGTTTCAACAAAGTAAAGCCCATCGCACCATCAGTCGCAATGCTCATTACGTAGTCTTGTTTAAAAGCCTTAGAGATAAATCGCAAGTGCATGTGTTAGCCAAACAGTTAGGAACGCCTTGGCTGACTCATGCGTACGACGATGCCACTCAAACCCCACATGCCTATTTACTCGTGGTTTTAAAACCAACAACTCCCGATTATTTGAGATTTCGTACCCATCTGTTTCACCACTGGTGCCAAGACGGAGGACCTGTCGTGTACACGTCCCCGTCGTCGACTTAACCACAACCACATTCACCAAAAAAATATATAAAAACCACAGTCACTTTGGCTCTGTCTCACACATCGTCAACATGACGTCCCTTCAGTCTCATCTTCCCAACGAACTGATTCGTGCCTTGTATGGCATCAGTCGCGAAAAAAATCCACAAATACGTGGTCGTGTCTTAGAAGCCAGTCTCAAAGAAGTCTTACGATGGTTTACGGTGACAGCACGTCAATTTCTGCAAGGCATCATTCAGATTCCACATCAAACCAAACTTTGTTTGACAGAAACAAAGTTGCCTTGACGCAACTGGCCGATTCTCGCATCGACACTCAAACCAAAAAGCATATCATTTTGAAACCTGGAGGTAGCGGTTCTCTAGGAGGTGTCATCATTCGTTCCCTCTTAAAATGGGATCCCAATGCTCCCAAAGTTGTTCCCAAGAACAAAGCCACTCCCCGACGTACCCGGAAGAAAAAGAAAAAGAGCAACAGTGTCAAGACCAGGTCACAGCCACAGAAAAAGAAAAAGCAAAATCCACAGAAAACAGCTTCTATCCGCAAGAGAGGCACTGACGCCAGGACGCAACCTTACATTCGCAAGCCACGGCCTCCAGTGGTGACACCCTCTTCCTCTTTAGCGGCAGTGGCCGCTGCTCACAAAGTACCTGCACCCAAAATTAAAGTCCAAGAAAGATCGGGCGTGTTACAGAGTTTACTGGATTTGTCCAAGCAAGAACTGCCCCGATTTAGTCCGTTGCGAACTCCTCATCAGGTGTGTTGCCTGTTATCAAGTTGATACGACGTAAAGACAATCAGTAGCGACGCATTCCAATATAAAAAAGACCCGAGACAAAAAATAGGGATCAGTGTTTTTGTGCTGCTGCTGCACACCCAAAGATGTCCCCTCGAAGAAGTGCACACCGTTACCATCTTCGTCCTTCTTCGATCCAAAAAGGAAAAGGAAAACGAAAAAGACAGTCACGTCATCCTAAAAAGCGCTTAGCCAAACATCGACGTCACCCCCAGAAAAGACACACTCGTCCAAAGAAAAAAAGAAGTCACCAAAGAAGAGGATTTGTGTCGAGTCTTTTCTTACCATTGCTTCTCAAAGACGTTCCACTACCCCTAAAAAGATAAAAGGACACATGTGAAGCCATGGATGTCAGTGTATTTTGTGCACCAAAAGATGTCTCCTCATTGTCGTTCTCCTGTCCAGAAAGGAAAAGGAAAAGGACAGTTTCGTCATCCGAAAAAACTCTTAGCCAAACATAGACGTCACCCCCAGAAAAGACACACTCGTCCAAAGAAAAAGAGGAGCCACCAAAAAGGAGGATTCTTTGGCGATTTTGGAAAACACATCGTCACCTTTATGACAAAGAGATAGTCCCCAAAAAAGGATAAAAGACCGTGTGCCAAGTCATCGACTTTAATGTATTTTTTTGCTCCTGAACGAAGAAGATATCCCCTCCAAGAAGTGCACACCGTTACCATCGTCGTTCTTCTGTCCAAAAAGGAAAAGGAAAAGAAAAGGACTGCCCCCTCGTTTAGCCAAACATTGGGACATGTTGTCTGTCCTGTCCAAAGCTCCTCCACCCATGTGAAAAAAACTCATTCAAACCGCCTCCAAAGATGTCATCGATACAGTGAGCGAATGTTGTCTGAATGTCTTGAAAGGCACGATACCTAAACATCAGAAAAAATGCTTTGCCGAACATCGACACGTTCTTCGCCAAATGGTCCAAAAGAAAATACCCATTAATCAAAAGAAACAGATGTTGGTGGAACGCGGAGGATTTTTGCCCTTTTTGCCCATGTTGGTGAAAGGAGTAATGGGAACAATAGGAGGACCCTTGCTGAAAGGAGTATTGGGAACGATGGGAAACATCCTGGGAGGATGAAGATAAAAAGGTTCAAGAAGATAAAAGGAGGACTCTGGAGTCAAACGATCTCAGACGTGACCCTTGAAATCCGATGGAAGGACGAAAACTAGCTTTAGTACCTTACAAACGATGGATGGAATGCCATCGTTTTCAAGAACAACGGAGCCCGCATTTACCTCCAATCCTCATTTGACCGAGATGTCCCAGTTACAACACGAATTGCAATCGTTGATGGATCGCAGCGATTTGTCAGAAACGGAAAAATCTCAACGGTACGGTCAGTTGTTGCAACGACTACAACTCTTTCACCAGAAAGCTTTAGACGAAACAGCTCTACCCACTCTGAAAGATTTTAACACCTTGATGAAAAGATCAGCAACACCTCCACTACCACCCCCAGCGGTCAAGACAGACGTAACCTCACGTGTGTCTGAGGAAGAAGAGGCACGAGAAGTCTTTCAAACACCGTCAGCATCTCCCATCCCTAGTAAGATTGCAGCGTCCTTGTTGACCCCTTCCCCTACACCCCAACGAGAAGAACTTAAAGCTTGGGTTAAAAAGATGATGTCCACTCCACCTTCGACAGAAGTGAAAAAGAAAGAAGGGAAACCAGAAGTGAGAAAAGAAAAGAAGACCAAAGCTATTCCATTACCACCACCACCACCACCGCCACTACGGAAACTACCTTCGACTTCTACTCCTGTGGCACATCGGACACGTAAAACCGTTGCTAAACCACTTCAGAGTACCATCAGCGAAGAGTGGATCACTTATTAAAAAAATGGAGAAGGTGTTAGCCAGCATTTACTACGATCCATCCCATCCTGTAGGTTACGGAGGAGTTCAGAAATTGTATCGTGCTGCCAAAACTCGACTGAAAAGTGTTCGTTTACCTCACGTGCAACGATGGTTACAAGAACAGGCCACGTACACCTTACACAAACCCATTCGACGAAAATTTTCCAGAAGTCGCACCCGAGTGGAGGGCACCGATCATCAATGGCAAGCCGATTTAGCCGATGTCTCTCATTTGGCCACCTACAATCGTGGTTACAAATATTTGTTTTGTGTCATCGACGTCTTTTCCAAATTTGCATGGGTCGTGCCATTGACTTCCAAATCGAGCAGTGAGTTAGTGCAAGCCCTCAAACTGGTGTTGAAACAAAGCAGACGTCCCCCTCTTCGATGTCAAACCGACAAACGCACCGAATTTCTGAACCAAGCTTTCCAAAACCAATTGAAGAAACGTGACATTCATTTCTTCACCACCGAGAATCCCGAAACCAAAGCCAGCATCGTGGACTGTTTTCAGCGCACCTTGAAAGAACGCATGTGAAAATATTTTACGCATCAACACACTCTCAAGTACATCGACGTCTTACCACACCTCGTCGAAGTGTACAACCAATCTTACCATCGAAGCATCGGTGTGTACATACAATGCGATCATTTCTGTAGCCTACCGACCCGGGTTTAAACCTCAGTAGGGAGCAAATTAAATATTATCTAACCTGTGTGTTAATATTCTTTCCCAATATGTAATTTCACTCTCAATTATTATGCATCCTCCTTTATGTCCATGAAGAACACTTTTCACTCTGTTTAGTGTGTACGTTATTGTACTCATCGATATTAATTACTATACGCCTTGATGTCTATGATAGCTATGCTCATTGACTGTTTATTTGATTAGAGTTAACTGCTGATGGGTCGTCTTGTGGGTGTGTCTGATCAGCACGTAAGTTTATACCGGCGACTACGCTACTTCGATTTTGGGGATGTGCGCATGGTCGAGGGGGTATAGGAGGTTGGCGCGTACAGATAAGGCTATTAATGCCTTAACTCGCCGACCCGACTTCGAAATTCAGACAGGGAATCACCTGAACATTACCTAACCTTATGATACTATTCTTTCCCCGTATGTAAGTTCAGTCTATAGTATCACCCATTCTCATATAGGATCGATGGATAGCACTTTCCACTCTGTCGGGAGTATATCTGCACCGTTCCCCCTGTAGTATTAAATGGAGAGTATGAGCTCATTCATATCACTACGACAAGGTCGATTTTTCAATACAAAGTGAAATGAAAATATCTCATTATTTTCCTCAAGAGAAGTTTGACCCTGTCAGGTGCTTTAGTTTTCGAAATGCGTTCAGTCTGTTTTGTTAGAAAAAGCAATAGTGATAACGACACGAAGTTAGCCCAGTTCCTTCATTCAGTTATACAACCTATTTGAGGTCGCCATCAGAGGATAGCAGATGATAGATTATATCAGTGGTTCCCAACCCTCAAGTCGCGACCGAATTCAGGGTCGAGAAGACGTTCTGGAGGGTCGTGGGGGGTCGCCAGGATATTTATGGCGTAGCAAAACTTATCACAATGTGGAAATGGGGTCGTGAAGCTCAGAAATTTATACAATCTCTTCTAAGGTTTAGCGCTGGTACTTCTCTTACACAAAATGGAGTGTACGAAGGAGATCTGCCCGTCAATATTACCGATGTCAATTGCCTCCTCATCAACTGCTCGATCGCCCAGGGATCGTTGTCTTCGGTGGGCTCAGCTTCCAACGTGATTTATTCCACCTCGATTAACGTGCCCCCAGGCTCACTCATGCAAATTCGCCATAATCCATTCATTTACTATCCCATCCTGAACAAGTACGCGATCTCGGAAATCACCATGTGGCTGCCCTATCAATCCGTATATGCCGTCGATAACAACAACGAAAGAATCACCTATTATCTGCAAGTGCGGAAAAAAAAATTCGCATAGAGACGTAAAGCGGAATAAAAAAAAATTTCCTCGATAAAATAAGCATCGATGAGACCTTCACGAGTACATCGACGTAAAATCATTGGTAGATTTTTATCCACGCTGTTTTCTTCTGTGCGAGCAGCCCTTCAAGCCATTGCCACCAAAGCAGCTCCGATTGCTTTGAAGGCAGCCTAAGCGGGATGTACGGGAGCAGCCTCTGCCTCGGGAACGGTTGTAGTACAAAACATAGCCAGCAAAATCATGCCCGTGGCAGCACCCACTCCCATGCCTGCAGCTCTGTCGAGGAAGATCAAACTGGCTTTTCAGAAAAATGCAAAAGTACTGAGCGATCGATCCGAAAGAATTTTACAGGACCTGGATAGAAAGGTCGGTGCACAAGGTCCCTCCGTGGGTGCCATCATGTCCGGGTATGGATTATAAAGAGTATGGTTATTTTTTATCACATTATTACAGCATAGCATCATGTATTCGAGATTCACTCTCGATTATCTTCGTCTCAATGGGGATACCGCCGTGGATGACTCGACGACCGAATACGAATACGTGGAGTACCAGGACACCAACATCACCAATCTCAACGTGAGGACGCATCTAAAAATGCAGACGAGTGACGAAGATGTGTACCTGCTTCCCCATAAGGCCTTTCTGGAAGTCTGGGGAAAAATACAGACTACCTCAGGTGAAAACTATGCCACCAATGCACAAGTCACGCTCCAAATTAACGGGTGGTCGTTATTTAACTCAGCACAGTATCTGCTGAACAATCAGACTGTAGAAGAAATGAATGGCTATTTACCCCAAGCTAGCAATATCCTGAACTTAATCATGTACAGCGATAACTACATGCGATCGTGCGCTACTTACATGTGGTAGTTCAAAGATACCAACACAGGTGCAGCGGTAAGTAACGAATTTCCTGCCAACGCGGATGTGCTTCCTAAGCTGGAGTGGCGGATGCTGCTAATTGGACTGGAATCAATTTCAGAGCCAATTTTGCTTTCGCGCGTAATGCTGCCTACAATGTGGGATTCACGGCACGACGTGCTCTTGCGGATACTAGCTATGAGATCTGCATGTTGCTTCCTCTCAGCAGCATCTTTGGTGTATGTCGAGATATCCTTATCATCTACAGAGGTGTCAAGCACACGCTAATTCTGGAAAGAGACTCACCCGAACAATACATGTACAAAGCATCATCAGCTGATAATGGACAATTCACCATGACATGGTTATCGCTGTGGATGTCTCAAATAACACCCTCCACAATGCACATGCTCGAACTGGAATAGACGTTGGCCAGATTCACCAAATGCTGTACTTCGAACAACACCGCATTTACATGCAGAAGTTTCTCGCGGCTCAAGTCACCACGTCGTGGAGAGTCGCCACCAATCCAGACAGCTAACTTCCCAGACACGTCTTTGTCGCGTTTCAGCTGGCAGCACAGCGCTTAAATCAAGAAGGAAACAAACACATTTTTAACAACGTCACTCTGTCTCGCATTCAGGTCGGCATCAACTCCAAACAATATCCAGAGCGAGAACTCGAATGCAACTTAGCTCTCGCTACTCGAAATTGTTCTCGCGCCTACATGATGCTGATGGAAACCGTGCAGAAGTATCAAGACGTGGATACAGGTACGCAGATCTCGCTGGACGTTTTCGCTAATTTGTATCCCATCTTCCACTTCGATGTTTCCAAACATTCCAAGCGTCTCAAAGACTCTCCTACCGACAACTAAATCCAGCTACTGTCGCTCTAGGAGCTGATTACGTCTGTTACGTTCTGGTCACTTCAGGCCGATTCATGACGCTGGACGTGCTCAATGGAAAAATGAATATCCTTGTATAGAAAACCATGTCCATAAAAGTCATCTAAGCGATGACGTTACCGAGGCTCCATTGCCACCGTCATCATTCCCTTTGTCAAGACCATGGATTCCAAGTTATTTGCTTCCGTCCTTGTACCATTAAGACTGGCTGCAGCCGCAGGGGCTATCACTGGAACTACCCAAAAAGCGGTGATGGGCAGATGGGCTCGTCAAAAATTAAATATTGTAACCTCGTGCGCGGGTTACAAAAATAAAATAAAACCAAAACAATAATAGAGCATTTCATATAGTATCATGTCACGATGTCACCACAGCAGAAAAAAGAGCATCGCGGCACAGCCACTCACAAAAGACCTGTTTCCATCTAGCTGAAGGCCTCAGCGCTCATGGAACCCAATAGACTCATGTTGGCGCATCGTCAAGCGACTTCTGTCGCTAAACAAAAGGCTGAACGTATCCTCATCTAAGCTGTCCAAACAAGAAGGATTTATCGGGCCTCTGTTAGCAGGGATCGCTTGAACGTTACTGCCAGGATTACTCGGACTCGGAATAGGACTCCAGCTGCCGGGAACCAGACGTGGGAATGGCATGAGAAGAAAAAGGTATTAAGCAACTTCGATCTGGAGATCTTCTTAGGATCCAGTGTTTCATATTTCAGAAGTGTCTTTTCTAAAGATCAACTCCCTGAACATATCACCTCCAACGAGAGCTGCGTTATTAGCCTGCTAAATTATTACGATGGACATGGAACTCACTGGGTCACCATCGTCAACAATCCTCATTCGGACGATATGAAGTTTTTCGGTTCATTTTGTTTACCTCCTCCGGATAAGTCGTGCAAATTCTCAAAACAGCGCATAAAGGAGCTGTGTATAACTCGTTACAACTTCAAAAACGTCGACGATAGCATCTGTGGGTGGTACTGCATCGACTACATCCAAACAAGAGAGGAGGGACAATTTCCCGTTGAAGTTGTTTTACAACTTTCAGAATAATATCCACTTCTCATATAACCGTCGTGATCTCATGGTGTCTCAAGTGTAAAGCCAAAACGAAGAGTGTGTCGACCCGTCGAGGTAGCCACCAAAAACACCGACACATTATCAAGTCGACGTGTGTCGTTTGTGGTTCTAAAAAAACACATTGTCACTGGTAAAGCTTAGTGTCATGACCTTTTTATACAAAATGCATCATTGCAGACACTGCGATCTCGATACGAGTTGCGAGGACCTTGGCATGGAAAGAAATCTGTACGTGGGAGACTGTAAAGGATGTGGACATCGACAAATTCTTGGTGGAGCCATGGATGTCCATGCTGTCGTCGGAAAACTTCTCAAACCTCGTAGCGGATGGATCCTTCCAGGAGATAAATATATAGGGCCATGGAATCCCTTAGAAGATCAACTGTATGAAAACGATCAGCCACTGCCAGATCAGTAGCACTACAACAGTGTCGGTGCCATCGCGATGCATCACGATATCTGTTACAGAGATCATCCCAATGTTGAAGTGGGATGCGATCGAGTCATGCTGATGGACTTTTAAAGGAACTCAAGCGTACAAATTTCAGAGAACGTGTAGATCGAGATCTCGTGCGTGGCATGATTGGCACCAAAAGCAAGTTAGACATAGGCGTGCCAGGAAAAATTAAAAAGTCAGCAGAAGAGTTTCCGGAACTGAACGTTCTTACAGAAGAACTTCACAAACCCGCACGCAAGCATTTCTCACCACGTATATTAATCGAGGTCGTAGCAGACGATCTGAGGTTCGCAGATCTTGTGGACATCAGCGATTACAGCGCGTACAACGATCATTTCCACTATCTCATGTCAGTCATCGATGTGTTCAGCAAACACAAAAGAGAATGCAAGAAAGAAAAGAGGAGAGAGATAGGAAAATGCAAGAGGGATTGAGAGAGAAACAGAGAGGGAATGTGGAGATTGGGAAGTTAGATTAAGGGAATTTGAATGTGGAGATTGGGAAGTTTGATTAAGGGAATTTGAACTGACCAATCAATGGCACTCTCGTGAAAATACAGGTTAATATTTTGATCTTGACAAACCTATCAGACAGGTATCCCCTTTTAGAGAAAAGGAGGTAGACAAATATTTTCTCATTATTCAGAAAATTGTTGAGAATTTGAAATGGCCGAAATGTTATTGGACTTCGTTATTGCAGAGTGTGTTTGCTGGTAAAGCTAGTGATGTTTACACTTCACCCTCTTCTGAACAAACTGCCCATTATGATGTTGTCAAAGAACATGTCTTGAAGGCTTATGAGATCATGCATGAGATTTATCTCCGGAACTTTAGAAATTGTAGAAAGGAAACTGCACAGACACATTTTTAGTATGCACGTGGAAAAGGAACGTTTGTTTAGTAGACGGTGTGCAGGCAAGAATGCTGACAAAGACTGTAACAATCTTCAATAACTCGTATTGATTGAAGAGTTCAAGAATTGTGTCAGTAGAGACATTAGAACATACCTTGATGAAAAATGGGTTGAAACGTTTGAAAAGGCAGTTAGTACACTAATGATTATTTTTTGCATTCCCAAGGTTTCATTTGTAAATAAATCTTCCACCCAACAGGTCATTTTAAGACACCATTTCAGTCTCGTTTGAATACTTATAAATGTCAAACTGATATAATTTGGAAGAATCAAATTTCTGATAAGACGGATCTCTTCCTACGTGTTCTTATTATAACAGGAAAGAGCACACCATTTCTGATTGTTATAGGATGAAGCATAGGCAACATAATTATAACAGAGTAGTTGCAAATGCTCTTGTTCCTAAAGGTTAAGGTCACGATCATGTATTGCAAGAGATACTCTTGTTGGCCCTAACTTACCCCAGTTTGACTTTGTTATGGAGATATTCCAATCATTCATGTCGAATGGTTCAGTATCACCTGTTGGTGATTCAAGATCAGTTGTTGGTGATTCAGTATCAATTGGTGATTTAAATGAGGCTACTCTTAGTAAGATATTAGGAGACACAGGAGCTTCTCAGAGTTTATTAAATACTTTACACTTTTCTGAGAAGTATTTTCTAGTGAAATTTCTTTATTGCATAGAGTAGATTGAGATTGCGGATTTGGTAATGTTCATCTACATTGTGTTAATGTGTCATCAGACTTAGTTTTGAGACCGGTGATCGATAAATAAACGAAAACCTCTGTGCCTGATGGGGTTTTCATTTGTTACTAGGTAATGACCTAGCTGGAGATAAGGTAGTGGTTAATGCTCTTGCAACTGACAAACATTATACAGATCGAAGAGTTGATCCTATCGAAGCAGAAGTCCCTGGTTTATATCCAGCATGCTCAGTTACTAAAAATATGGCAAAATACGCTTTTGCGAGTAACAGGATTATATTCCTTTAGTGGACATCTTTACTGGTCAGGCTTTTAATGAGGTCATGCTTGCTCCTAGTTTGGATCAGTCAAGAACTATTGATCACAGTGATACTCGTTTGGCTACATATTCTCTTAAATATGATCAGGGTGATTAAGGACAGTTGTCTTACAGGAAGAAGATCCACATATATCCTGTTTGTTTCAGAGGGCTATTAGTGAATGTGATGCTACATAGGTTGGAACTTGTTACTTCTTGAAGAATGGAGTCCTGATGAGGACATGGAGACTACCTGACGTACTCGCTCTTGATGAGTGGTCATTAAGCTATCATGTTATTGTTGCTTGATCATATCGACAGGAAATTCTTAGTCTAGTCATTGAAACGCCGTTATCTGGTTGTTTAAGGGTCCGTAAGACTTGTTCCAAGATACTCAGTCGTTTTTATTGGCTGAACATTAAAAATGATGTTTCAAACTTTTATAGATCTTGTCATACTTGTCAGATGGTAGGAAAACTCAATCAAAGGATACCAAAGCTCATCTATCGCAAATTCCTGCGTTTGATGAACCATTTAGCTGAAAAAAGGTAGACTGTGTCGACCCTTTACCTAAGACCAAGTTAAGTAACCAGTATGTGTTGTTAATTGTGTGTGTGTGTGTGTCCAGAAGTTTCCTAGAAGTTATTCCTTGGAGGAATATTAAAACTGAGACCTTAGTAGAAACTTTGTTAATTTACACATTTTGGCCTCCAGAAACATAAAGGAAAAGAAGCAAAAAAGGTGTTCAGTTGTTATTGTTTTCTGTTATTGTTTTCTGTTTAGGGAATCGGTTCGAGATTCTCTTCAATGTATGTATTTTGGTCCATGTCAAGGTAGGAAAAAGTGAGTGACCTAAAATACAGTATTCATACTCCGGGATGTCAAGAGAAGACGAATTTTGTTATTGCAATATTTTAAGAGTATGTAGTCCGAGATAGCCTTGCAGATTATTCAGTTAATTTAGTTGTACCTGTCCCACACACACAATAATTGAAGGAAGATGAGAGATCGAAAAGTGATGACTTTGAAATGATTAACTGTTACAGTTCTGAAAAGTTTAGCAAACTGGACCAGAAACTGTCACATCTGCTGCCACAACAGATGAACAAACTGAAACAGCTACTAAAAATATCACCACTTATTTCCAGATATGCCAACACGAACAGAAAAGATCTTACACAACGTTCAAATAGCATATTCAACACCTATAAAGCTACATTCCTATAGGTTGAATCCCCCAAAATAAGACTCTCTGAAGAAAGAAGTTCAGTATTTGCTTTCCAATGACTTTATTGAAGAAAGTAAAAAGTGTCTCGAGTTCACCTTGTATTCTAGTGCCAAAGCCAGATAAGACTTTCCGTATGTGTACCGATTACAGAGAAATAAGCAGTGTCACTAAGATAGATTCGTTTCCTATTCATAGAATCGATGTCTGCTTTGACAGGATTGGAAATGACAAATACGTCACCAAGTTTGACCTTTTGAATGGATTCTGGCAAATTCTATTTACGGAGAGAGCAAAGGAGATTTCAGCATTGGTGACGCCAGATGGACTTTACTAATGCAATGAAGGGTTCACCAAGTTCTTCCCAACGCTTGATGATGAACATGATAATATTGCGCAGAAGAAATTATTACTCTTACATCGATGATGGCATCATCTACATCGACAACTGGAAGGATCTCATGGAAACCATCCGGAAGTTTTTCGAAAAGGTCGTTGAAGAAAATCTGACAATCAGCTTGAGTAAACAGTGACTTTTGCAGTGCTTGTGTTATCTTTTTAGGGCATTATGTGGGATGTGGTCAAATAAAATGTAAGGTTAGGGCTATTTCTGAGCTCAGTAAGAAACTGGTGCGATTTTTGGGTATGGATGGTTATTATCGGAAATGTTGCTGTAATTTTTCCATGAATGCTGAATCCCTGACCAATGTTGTTAAGTAAGAAGACCAAGTTTCGCGAGTCAGAGAAATGTCAGGAGGCTTTTGATAAGTTAAAGGTCATACTAAAAAAGTGCACCAGTTCTTTCAGCTCCAGATTTCACTAAATCATTCAAAATGTCTGTAGATTCAAGTGTCCTAGTGGTTGGTGGAGCACTGTTGCAGGAAGACAGCAATGGTGTGGATCATCCAATGTGCATTTTCCAAGGAAATTGAATCAGCACCAGAGAAGTTATTCCACAATACAGAAGGAGTGCTTGGCTTTGATGATGGCCTTGCAAAGCTATGACATATATGTTAGTGCAGCTCATTCTCCAATTGTTGTCTTCAACTATCACAACCACGTCACTTTCATTAATAAAATGAAGAACAATATTTAAACATTGTTATTATGGCGTCTAATGTTACAATCATATAGCATCGATATCGGTCACATCAAAGGAAACGGATATCTGATTGCAGGCGCACTTTCACGTGCATAGAAGTACAGTATTGCATAGTTTTGTAGACATGATTGCATTATCCATATTCTTATGCAATATTAATGACATCTATGTCTGAAGTTTGATAGAAGAAAGTTATTATTACATAAACATTTCTTCTCTTTAAAGAGGAAAGTGTTACGGATATCTGAGTCAGCTATTAAATTGTAACAAAGTTTTATTAAAGTCATTTGGAATTTTGACATTTATATTTTAAATTCTATTATTCAGTGGCTGGCTATTACCATGGTAAAGTACATACACAATACGTTGTAGGATTCTCAATCATAAATTGAGGCTGATTGCCTAGGTGAAGTCAACAACTATTTCGGTCATGTACTCCACGCATTTCGTTTCAGCGGAGGTCACGAAAATATCACATGAAACTTGGAGTGCATTTTCCATAGAGGTATCATGCACGCCCTAATTGTTGACTGGCTGTATAATTTAAATTATTCCATCATTTTTAAGTGATTCGGATTTTGCAGATTTGGTGCGCATATATAGACTTTATAAGAGATTGCATGCACCCCTATATTATTCTACAGTTTAAGCCATTTTTGTAAGAGAGAGAGAGAGAGAGAGAGAGAGAGAGAGAGAGAGAGAGAGAGATATTAAATTTTGAACATTTAATTAATTACGTTGGATTATGAGAAACTGTCAGTGACTTCAGTGATATTTTACTTTCAGGGGATTAACTTTAAGTAATAAAAAAAAAAGCTTGGATTTTGAATTGTGATTACTCTGTGTTGCCAGCACGTTAGCACATACACACAATAGAACCTTCATTCGGAATAACTTTGGACAGTGTCCAGATTAGTGTGAAATTGGTAGTACAATTTGGGACATGTTATTTCTAATTCTTTCACTTTGATTTATATTTTAGGGAAATAAATTTATATTTTGGAAAATTGAATGCTTGTTTGGTTTTACCTGGTCTTGTTACACTTTCTCTACACCTGTCTGTCTGTCTGAGGCAGATTTATGAAAGATTGAAACTGGATGCAATACATACATATATATATATATATATATATGTATATATGTATATATATATATATATATATATATATATATATATATATATATATATATATATGTTATATGGTACTTGCATAGAAATTCACTTCCATTATATAGAGTTTTGTGCCGCGTGTGTCCCATTCATAATGTAGCAATGCCCTAAGGGTGAAGGAAACACACTTCATTATCAATTATGCAAAAAAGTTTTATTTCTATCAAAATGAAATTTGAAATAAATTCAGATCTATGCAGCCTTTAACAAATTAATATCTGCATTTGCAAGAAAGAAATTTTGGTTTAATCTGATCCTTTTCGTTTGAAAAGGGAAACTATATTTTTCGCTAATAATTGATTTCTTTTTTGTGTGTGCATGCATAAATAATTATATTTAACTACATGTTGATTGTTAGGTTATCAGAAAGATGTACTCACCGTAAATTTTCTTATTGTTACAGTTTAAAGTGTTATATGGTATTTGTATGTATTCGTTATATGGTTGTTTCATTGTTTCAGTGTTTTTGATGAAAGTTAACTATACGTTCAGATGAACCAAGACAATAACACTTATGTATGGCACTAATTTGGATGTAACATGGTACAAGATCAACAAGGAGCATGTTGCATTTTCTAAATATTATTGTACTTGAGTGAACTTATTGTAATGTACAGTGCAAGTGACGTTTTCCGGAATCGGCATGAAATTGTGTTTTGACATTTTTTCAACAGATGAGGGTAATTTCTTAATTACTGAATACTGAGGCACCCAGAAGTTAGCAGTTGTACAATGAAACATCAACAGATTGAAATTAAACGCATTGAAAACTGACCCTCCCGTTCCCACAACTGCATTATCATCCACTGTAAACTTGATAATCGAGCCCAGATTTACTGCGTTTGGGTAAGGTTGTTTACTGTATGGACAGAGAATACTCTGTAAACGTGTCCGGAATTTTATGGAATAAAAAATCACCAAACGATTGATCAACTATTTTGAACGAAGAACAGGTGGACACAACCTTTTAACTGTTTGCGTAAAATATATGTACTGAATGACCATAGCTTAAACGTTGATGTGATCTGCTGACCGTCAGATACTAGAAAAGATATTTCCACAAATTAATCAGTGATTGCAGCATTTAGACTAATTGAACGAACAGAGAGAGAGAGAAAGCACAGGTTTTGATGTTGTCAGAAATATTAAGTTCGGGCCCACTTATCAGGAACAAGGAGTTGGGATATTGTCTTCACATTGATAAAATTGCTGGAACTTGAAAAAAGATCAAGAAATCATTTGACTGTGTTGCTACAAAGTTTATTTATTGACAAATATCGTGTAGTCTTTACTTCACTGTCGGTACAACAAGTGTTGATTTTGATGTGGTTAAGGAAAGTATCTTGAAGGGTAATGAGTTGACGCATATTGACAAAGGTTAGAAATCAGACTGGACAAACTCATACTGAATTTGCAAGGGAAAATGAATAACTATTTGATAGATGCTTATCAGCCAAGAAGGTTGATCAAGATTACGATAATTTCAAACAACTCATATTAATTTAAGAGTTCAGTAATTGTGTTCAGAGTGGTCACACGACCTGCCTTAAATGGGAAAAGGTGGACAAATTGGAAAATGCTACTCGTACAGGAAAAGTTTATTCCTTGACACACAAAAAATCTAATTTGCCAACAAGTCTCCCTCTCATCATTTCTTTGGTAAATAATCACCCCTCTCTCTCATACGAGTACTTCCAAATCTCAATCTGACACACATTGTAGGAATCAAATTTCTCATAAGACTGCTCATTAATCCGTATGTCTTCCTAAGAGCACTTATTAAAAGAAAAATTAGCAAAACATTTATGATTCCTTCAGGTTGAAAAGTAAGCAACATAATAAAGGCGAAGATATTCCTTAAGCTATTATTTATAAGAGGTCATGGTCATGGACTTGAATTGAACGCAATACATTTGTTGGGTCAGGCAATCCCCAGTCTGACTTTTATCACTTATTTCCGGTTCAGAGTTTACCGTAAACGTTTAGACTAATACTGTCATTATGTATTTTTTAATGAAATGCCCAATTAACTTTTGTGCTGAAATCTAAGTCAAGGACTGTGTCGTGATATAAAAGTTCAACAATTTTGGAGGTAAATGTTAGCAATATATTCCTTTGCATTTAAATATCCTTCGAGAAGTATTAGAATGTGTAATTTGTTGCTCCTGCAAAGTCATGCATACTTAATGAAACTTCCTTTGCGCAATTTATCTGTCCATTAGAGCACACTAATTACCTAAGTATCTACTTGTTCATTGACAGGAAAATAGTATGGTTATCTAAAAAGGACGTGTTAAAGACAGATTGAAATGTATATTGGTAGATATCAGTGGACAGAGCTCAGGAATAAAAAATTACCAAGCACTCGTGTGAGTTACACAAGCTACTCCTTCGTGTCTCAGTATAATCAATACAGGACGCTTCTTCATTAGGATTTTACTAAAGAACTATAGGTACCTGATGCAAGCGTGACATTAAAATGGGTCAAAATCGTGAAAGTAATATGTTGTAGTGCATGGTTCCTAAGATAAACATATAATAAGAGACAATGCTTCCAACTACATAAATTGCAGTTGCACTCATAACCCTCGATTGGCTAGTGATATTCGTCTTTGCAGTGAACATGTTTAGTAATCTAGGTGCAACAATTGTTTCTTTAAATCAGCTATCAAGCAACATTATGAGTTAGAATAGGATTAAGTCAATGGACAGAGAATGTCAAAACGTTTTTGAATTTTGGACTGTCCAGACAATGTTACACTTGCATCTAATCATCAGCATTCTCACGACTGTGCAGCTTTACTAATACATTGTCCGGTCAAAGTAAAGACGCCAGAAGATGTTTGTATAAGTATGCAATTACTTTTTACAACAAAATTTGTAGTAACGTGCACTGGAAAGAATAATTCAAACCGTCACTATCTCCATCAACGTTTGTACCAAATGGTCCATTTTGTTCAAAACTCCATTCTAGAGAGCAACACAGGAAACATACATATAAAGATTGCTGATTGTCCAAAAGAACTGGAACACTTAATAAGTCATTACCCCAACTAGACTTCGATCAATCGGGATAGATTGCAACAGCATTCTTTGTGTGAATGTTGGTGGGAATCGGCTGAGACAATTAAAATATAATTTCGAATCTAATTTGCCCACGTTTTTGTTGTGAAAAGAAATGTTATGCTTATACAAATATATCCCATTGTCACGTAAACGTATCAATAAAGCTTGAGTTTTAAAAATACCGTTGACCTGGGAAACCTGTAACGTTTCCTGACCAGACGAAAAATCACCCGCATTTTGACTTTCCTTGGTCCCTTAACTTCCATAGGTAGCAGAAATAAAGAAATGAGATCTTTCTCCACATGCAAATGACAGCTAAATGATGGTAATGAGTCACTGTAAATGCAAACTCCATTAACAAACAGAGGGCATAGTGAAACTGCAAGATAATCTGTTCATAATATTTACCCATTTTAGGATCAAGCATGCATCAGAGGCCTGTGTAAAAAATAAAGTTTTTTTTTTTTTTTTTTCAATGCAACATGTTCTTCACTGACAGCAGGTAGGCACATTATACGTACGATATCTGTAACTGACGCACGTCAAATATTGAACAATGTTGAATTTGGAATTTTGCTAAAGGTAAAAATACACCCAGATTTATTTTCAAGGTGCAAATCTGCATCTGTTAGGACAAAGGATGAGTACGCAGTAAAATGTTCTCGTCCCAGAAAATTGTTACTCGGTCAGGACGAGAGGACGAATGATTATCCTGGGTCCTAAGTGAAATATTCCTATTGTAGTTAAATAATTAGTAATATGTTGTATTTAATAGATATACATTTTTACCCTATTGAAAAATAAATATTTGATTGTCTTCACGATATCTTGGTTGTTTGAATAGTCAATTTGATCATTTCAGCAAATTATATGTTTACTTTATTCTTAGTTCACACAAGCTTAAGAACAAATAACTAAAGTAAATATCATGTGGCTCTTTTAGCTTCTGGCACAGAGGCATAACAGTTCTCACATATGTAAGATTCGAGTGTTTAAGAAAGAAGAAGGCAATATATTAATTAAAAACAAAACTGAGAGGATTATGGAGATACAAGTATTCGAGGTTAGCCAGTTGTACTGTCATTTGCGTCATGTTCTTGCTCATCATATCGATATTAGCATCGCAGAAGGGAGAAATGGTTTAACTACATGATTATACTGAGATGGTACAAATTAGTTATTCAAAATTTGTATTTCAGAACAATTAATTCCTTGAGACCAGAATTATCTTGTTTGATGTATTTATTTTACTTATATTATTTATTACAACATTTACGTAATGCATAGAAACACGTTATTCAGTTTGTATAGCATATGCCGACTATAATAACATAAGTCTGGAATTGGCTGGACTCTATAGGTTACATATCCAGTATGACTTTCTATGTTAAATATGATGTTATGTGCTTGTTTATGATGACAAATGAACCTTGAAAATGATTTCTAAGAAAGGTCATGCAATTTATTAATAGAAGACATTCTTGATATAAAAGATGGTCTAGTGTACCACATGCTACATGCGTAACAATAATAGAAAAGCAAATCGAGAATGTGCATATCATATCTAATTAATCACAAGAATATACTTAATTTGACAAATTTCATAATTGCTGGATCAAATAATATGCCTGTCTGCATGCAATAATACTTTTCCTACTTTTAGATTAACAAGATGGCAAAATCCTTGTATTGCTGTGTGTTCTTGCTCGTCACTGTGATGGCCGCAGTGTGTACAGGTAGGTATTGTGACTATCTTTATATTTTTAAATAAGTTCGTGAATATATGGTGTATATCCTATTATAGTATTCAAGAGATATAAGAGTTCATGAACCTTTATTCGTAATTTTATGTTAGCAGGAGAGGATAGACCGATTTCCCTCACAACCTCTAATTTGAGACAAAATCTTCTGGGTACATACCGCGAAATTAAAACATACATTGCTACAGCAATTGCAAACGATAGGATCAGTATTTTCACTTTAACCACATCTCAGTTAACCTAATTCGTGAACGATAGGATAGGTGAAATACTTTTGACCATCATTAGTGCTGCTACTGCACAAGAAAACAACACTAACCTTCATATAAAACATGTTTTCTCTCGGTTCTATTACAGACACGCAGATACAATATTTCAAATCATTCTGATAGAGATAGATACACACGAATATATATATATATATATATATATATATATATATATATATATATATATATATATATATATATATATATATATATATACTATATATATATATATATATATATATATATATATATATATATATATAAACAAACCAGTGTACTATATAGTTACATCCTAAATAGTGTCCAAGGATGTTATTGTTCATATTACTGTTTTTGAGCTAATATGCTTTCCAACACAATAATAATATTTCAAGTGCTTCCTTCAAGATCGGTGTCCTGGATGTGTCTGGTTTGCTTCACATTTCATAATCATTGTACTTAATTAAGTTATCTTGTTCCTTGCTTCAGCAACGTCAGTCATACAAGTTATGTGCCGCTTACTATGTCTGGCGACCTATCAGTTTTCAACCACGTTGTTTGCTTTATTTTTATAGCATTTGCCTGTTCTCTTCATTTAATACTTCTAAAACTGTTGCCAGTGCACAATAATGTAAAGTTTAATATACATGTATTTGTATTCGCATAGTGCTTTTTTATACTCTCAGTGATTAGGTGATTGGCTGTTGTCTCTTTTCTTCCGCAATCTGTGCCAAAACTTAAACACTTTATTTACTTCGCCTTTACCTTGTTGACCATGATTATCGGCTTTTGGGCTTCTGTCAGCAGTTCTCTTTTTTGTATTATTACGTTTCGTGGATTAAGTCTTCTCTACGTGCACACACACTGGCATGGTGCGCTCGTTTTCTCAGAAACTACTGTTACGTGGCTAGGCTCGTACAAAAGTAACAAGAAAAGAGTGAAGCCAACAAGATTTGTAAAGTTTAACAAATAATTTATTTCCCTAGAAAAACAAGGTAAAAATAAGAAAACGGATTTACGGTTTATGAATCAAATCCAAAACTAATCCAAGAATTTAAAAATATACGTTCTATCAATAAAAAGTTCTAAGTGAATCGCAGTTCGAATCCCGATGAAATTCCAAGATGGAAGGCGATGACGTCGTCGATGATCTACTTTGTCCTGATGTGTCAACAGTTCTTTGTTTAATCACAAAGAAATAATATTCCAGTTTACAATTCCTGAACAAATTTTGATAAATGCCTTTGTCCAAGAGTTCTGATGAGCACTAGTATTTTCCAGGGAAAATAAATTACTAATTCCGTAAAATAGAAAAATTCAACTCAAACTGGCCACAACAAAACACCTTTGAGCTTTAAAGGTTTGAAAGCACAACTGGTTAGATTCTTATCATAACATGAGTATTAATCCTATCTGAAACGCAAAACAGATTCCCGGATGGGGTCACGTGATTATCTCTCTACCGAACAACGTAGAAATATTATGCGCCTAAATTCATGTACTCTAGTATAGCCTTAACTAAAATCAATGTTTTTGTTTTACTCTGTGAAAATAAAAATAAAAAAGTTGTTTACATAGAACTGTCTTACTGGTCCTGAGTCAAGGTCAGCAAAAGCTACAATGTTTCAGCTACTGGTTGTTTATGAGGTCAAACAGAACTGAACTGAATTTCTTGAAAATTTTAAAATCCAGTAAATGAAACATTACAATAACATGTTATAAAATAAAATAAAATAAAAAATAAAAAATATAAAACTAACAAACAAGTAATTAAATTACATATACATAACACTACCCACGCATTGACGTTTTTGTCATCACTTCGATGTTTTCTCTTAAAATCGTCTTTGTTGGCACTCACTTTGGTATAATTGTAGTTGAAATATCTTTCACTGTACTAATCCTATAAATTCTTATATATCATTATGTATATATTCCTGCGTTCTTTTCTTGCCACCTCCACCAAGTATTTCACACTCAACAAGTCATTCTGCTGGAACATTCCTTGGAAGGTACCGTCTGTATACATCAAACATTCGGTGCAGTACACCACATAAACCCATTAAGTTCCATTCATTCTTTTGGTTCAGTCTACGATGAAAGCTTTATAGCTTTTAACTAGGCTATGTGGGTGTTATGACTTCTATTGTACTGCCTTCGCTTAGTTTTGACATTAGTGCTTACTTTATCCTTTACATATACTCGTTGGTAATCTTATGGTTTATAAGCAATATTGCCCCTTTTAATACATATAGTCAAACAATTCTAAAATCTCTGAAACTTTTATTAGTCAAAATTTTTACTCTCTGGATCAGATAATCTATTTCAGTTTCTCCTTGCCAGTGGGCTATAAAGTGGTCCGTCAGCAAAGCGATTGATTTTTTTTTTAGTCCGTCCTTCGTTAATAGTATGCTCTGTGCTGTAATAATTGTCTCAGGAAGGAAACCAGCACAATAAGGAACAATATGTTGATATAAAATCTCTATGTAGAACACTCTTTTGAATATGAAAATTCCTAGGATATTACCCTGAAATTGTTACGTTCAGGATATCATAAAATGATAGAAATGTTACGAATATATGTGTGTTTAAAGCTTAACAGGCGCAGCCGTTCAAAGATCCACGAGTGGAGTATTTTGTAGGGGGCCCTTTTGAAGTTACCAATGCCAGTCACTTGTTTTGTTTGCTATCCCAGCAATTTCTTATGACCCTATTAGTAATTAGCAGATTTCTCTTTGTTACTTACAACTTTCTGAGTAGACCATTCATTTATATGTCATTGCAAATCTGTTTTTTAACTTGAAGTTGATTACAGTGGAAATGTCGGCTTTGACCATGCATTCTTCTCCTGCTAAATTATAGATACTAGTGCATGTCTGTAGCCAGTACCGAAGAAACTCTTCGTGGCCGTAGACATTTGTGTCATATTTTCGCAGCAAAATATATTGTTGTTATTCTGTATCCTTGCTGAGCAATAGTCATTAGCTCTTCCCTGTCTTTGATCTGGATTGCCTAGAGTTATGTCAGTTTTTCTATAAGCTTGCTCCATAATCATTTACCTTCATTGTTGACCAGTATGGTACTGCAAAAGTTATCCCCGCCACAGAGCTCACGTTATACCAACAATTCTTTGGTCTGGAATAACTTGTTTTATTTCCACCGCCGATACTTGGGAATTTTTCTTGTTACACTCAAGGGGTTTCGCTGCAGAGGAAATAAAACACTGTGTGAGTTTGGCGTGAGGTTCATTGATTTTCCCTATTTCCAAAGACCGGAAGACAACAGTCTTTGTTATCTAAAGGGTTCATAAATCCAAAAATATTATACATAACTAATCTCTAATCACATAATGGCCACACATCACAAAACTCGTTTCACTATTGCACGGTGTTACTAGTGTCATACTTGTATTAGCCATTAGTACGCTTTTCCAAGCTAAATAGCAGTACTTCATGCCATGTAATACAAAACGTGACTCTAACACCCAATATATATATCCAGAGAATTCCTTATGTTAAGAATTACTGAGATTCGATTTTACAGAACTACTTCATGCTGTCTTAAAGGCTTGTGAATACTGTACATTATGAAGTCTGCTCCTTAGAAATGGCCAATTATTCGTTCTGTTTAAAAATATATATTCTCAGCAGCGACTCCGCATAATGAAACAAATAATATATTAAATCTAACACAGTTGTAAACGGAGTCGTAAATACAAATGGCAAATATCCAACGGTTATTACAATATTTTACTTTCATCTTAAACAGCCTCACGTCGTTTTCAAATGTGACTAAACCGAACTGGTATTTGTCACATTTTTGACTATTTGATATATTTCAAGGTCTAGTTGGTTGTTTCAGGCCAGTTTCAGTCTGTTTTTTTTTCTACTGTTTTTCCTTCCGACAAAATGCATAGATATACAGTATATCTAATCCGCCCACCTTTCATTAAACTCTAATAAAAGCCCTACTCTATCCCCACAGTCAAGTCCATATTCAGTTTTAATCCTCTTTTTATACCTTTTATCAGAAGAGGAATGACGATCGGATGGCGCCTTCTCGATAACTTTGCCTCGGTAATGGTTGTCCTTTTGGCAATACCACCCCTTTACTCCTTACAAACACCAAATATATTGGCCATATGCATATTCATAAATGATTTGCTGTTGCTGTTGATGATAATATTGATGTCATTATTGCTATTATTATTATTAGTAGTAGTAGTAGTTGTAGTAGTAATAGTTGTTGTTGCTGTTGTTTTAGTCCTGGCGATAGCGTATTAAAGGTTAACTCTTTATATAGAATATATTATTCATACTTTGCAATTTCAGTTGCAGAAATTATTTCTAAATCTGTTTGTGAAGGGGATTCTGTTCGGGTGTTTCAAAACATTACATCAGCCAGTTTCAAGATAAAAATTACCCTTTACAAAATTGGTGCTGGGAAACAAGAAGTGATTGCAATTTGGTTCATGAATCATTCTAGTACAGAGGATATAATTCAGGATAAATACAAACCAAAGGTGTTATTTGAAAATGGAACTATAATGCTACGAAACATTGAATCAACAGACGAAGCTACATATGCCCTTGTATATGACATAGATGGCTGGTCTGAAAGGAAAGAAGCGCAAATATCGGCACTTGGTGAGTATTATATTATTGTAGCTCAGTCTTCTTTTGTTTCGTCAATACGGCAGCGTATTGATTTTAAATTGACAATAAAAACACCAGTACTAAATCGTTTTCATGTGACTTATTTTGTAAGCATTGTTGATTCTTGCTTTTGTCCTTTGAGAAAAGACTATAGGCGAACTAGTGATCTAAGAAAGCGTAAATGTTCCCAATGGAAATTTCTCATGTCGATACTAAGAGTGAATAATATAAGATTTATAAAGGAAGACAGAGATCGTCCTTGGACTTCACACTGTATGCATAGATACATGATTGTGATATATATATATATATATATATATATATATATATATATATATATATATATATATATATATATATATATATATATATATATATATATATATATATATATATATATATATATATATATATATATATATAATGACACACTTGTGGAATGAAATTAGAACGATCCTCGCATATATATAAATTAACACTCAACTAAATGCTCCAACACAATGGATTATTATTTAGAAACCAATAGTGTGTGCACGTGAAAAAGGATAGGATCACATTGTTGTTCATTGTATAATGTTGCAGATAGAACACACAATAAGATGGTCGCCAGCCCCTCAACAAATTCTTATAACGCGGTAATATTTGTATAAAAGGACAGTTAATTCAGTGTCGTTTTAAAGGAATCAAGACATATATATCAGGATGATCTTATATTGATCTAGTTTGAAAGGATCGTCTTTTTTATCTGATATGATTATGTCTATCACAATTATTATTCTGTATATTATTATCGTATTTTTGTACAGTGCTAACATTTCACCGTTGTTTCGTCTAGAAAAATTTAGCAAGGCAAAATCTCATCATTAAACATTTTAATGTTTCTTTTTCTGTACGATTGTTGAAGATATTGTGAATCTTTTTCGTACGATTTCATTTGTATTTTCCCTATGAAATGTGGTTGTTCTGTTTTTAATTCATGTATATAATTTGTTAATGTATCCATTTCCCATTCTTATGCTTATTAAAGCAAATGTTTCTTAATAGCTATTGCAGCACTACCTTCCAGTTTGTACTAACATCTGCGAATATCAAAGTAGCAATAGTGCCCGAAAACGCAATGCAAGTGCAGATGTACCTTTACTAGCTGAAAACGCTTTCACCACTGCATAGACCCAATTAAAAATTTTGCGTGCTATTTTCCATAGTTCTCTCACATACATACAATGTTTGGTCGTTATGTTTATGCAACACAATCTTCAGACAAATAAATATAGGTTTTATCCCGGAAAAATATATATATAATGAGGGAACTGAGCAATCAGATTCATTCCTATTTTGTAGTCATCTTTATTTATTTTGTTTTTGTCTGCAGAAGTGTTTAATGTTATAGTTAGATATTATTCAAGAGGAGAAAATATTTGTTTGGTATGTTCAGTGGAAAGAAAAAGTGCACATTATTTGGACTATAATATTATTCTGGAACTGTTGTGAATTATTCAAAGGAGTTCTAGTTTTGAGCACAGGTAATTACGGGTGAAAACAAATCAAGTAGAAATATTTAAAATTTATTTCATGAATTCATTATAACAACTGATATATTTTAGTCGTTCGGGTGCGATTTCTATGACGGAAAGTTTCATAACATCGGCATAGCTAACGGCATAAACATGGCGATCGTAATTATTCTTCTTTGGATAATGTTTACACTTGTTTGTTTCGTTGTTGTCTTGATCAGTTTCTTGTCGTGTTGTCGACGAGTGCACTCCAGTCTTAGGATCACCATTCTTTCCCATCTCAGTATTTTAAGGATTAAACCCAGTATGAACTAGTTGCACCCAATTATACTACCTATTTTCGTAGCCATTTCACTCGTTACTAAAACTGACACTATAGTTAGATTTTGCATTGACTATGACACGCACAGGCACACCTACCCACACACATACACACAGAGATACACACATATACACACGTATATCCAGTTAAACAAGAATATTATATAAAATTATATTCTATAAGTTCTGATAAATTTTGGTGCTACGTTTGAGAGTATAGTTAAAAAAAGTTTGAAGCATTGTTTGTAAAAAGGAGTTTCAGTGTAGTAAGATGTTTTAATGCCTAATATGGCTGTTATGCTAACCTAATGAATCTGATCTAACCCATTTAATGTATTACAGTGAATTGCAGAAAGGATGGCAGTGTGCTAATTTTGTCCCTTCCAAATGCGAAATCCATTGATTTAAATCAGGACATTAACATGCATTTCTTTGGGTTACTTTGAGCCTCCATGCACATTTTTCCACAATAAATTACCTGATGATCTTGAGGATTCATTAAAGTTGTAAATGCTCAACATTTTGTCCGGAATATAACATAGCATAATCTGTACATCTTTTAAGTTTCAACCTCCTGCTGATTGCATCAACACTATATGTTTTAATTAACACTTATCGTCTTAGCTTGTAAAATTTTACATTTTTTAATTTCTGTTTAAATGTGCTGGTTGTTAGTTTGATATTTTTAAACATCGCCGTTTTTTTTTTTTTCTTTCTGTAATGTCATTTATTATCCAGTTTGGACATTATCTAACTTGTATTTGAATTTATCACTGTTTCTTGTGTTTTATATTTTTAACTGTAATGAATTTAGATTTATTAAATTGTGCCTCTGGTTCAATAAATCATTGCATTTTATTATCTTCCTGTAAGTCTTAAATTCTTTCATGTGGTAGATCACCCAGCTTTATTTAAGTGTTTTCAAATAGTTCCTCCACAAGGTTAGTCAGGTGGCCAGACGTTTAGTTGAAAGTCTAACTACTTCCCCTACATTAAAATTTAGGCGTCCAAATTGTTTTAGTTATGATCTAACTGAATAGGGTGATGCAAATTTTGAATTGTTTTCTTTCTCGCTTGAATAGTTGAAGTCGTGTATACTGATCTGTGATGAGTGCTATGGTAATTATCAATTAAGGCTGTTGTAACATTATACGCGATAAGATATTCATTTTGAGTCACTTTTGGGTGACATTGATCAACATTATAATCGTTTAAGTCATTGATGTTTTCCACTGCCAATGAACTCTTGCTTAATAACGTGAAAGGTATTCATTGTTTATCTTTTGAATCAAGTTTAAACTTTCCTCACGTAATTCTTAGCCTCTTTCGTTCGTTCTTTCATTATAGTAAATTGTGTTCTAAAAGTGTGTTGTGGGTCATCTCTCATTTGCTTTACACTTCATCTCAAAAGTCTCTGGAGAATGCAACTATTACTGTCAAAATGTACTTGCATCCATCGTTGCATTCTACATTTACATGGATGTCAGCAATGTTTACCAGCAATCGGCCATACAAACTACCAGTACCGACTTATTCATACAGAAATTGCGTTCTTGCTTATGCAGTGCGTACTTAAATTAGTTCCGTTAAATTATCTTTGAATTAAGTAGATCTCTTTTTGTCCCGTTTCCTTTATTCACACACTGGATTGATATAATGTAACTAACGTAACTTTCAGAGCCGTAGGAATGATGACTTCAATATTAATCTTTGTCGCCGATTTAAAATGGGATTAATGTATGTACGTAGTTAATACTATATGCTTGATAAAGTGGCTTTAGGGCTTTTTCAAGAATTCATAGGCTCACTCGTCTCCAACTGATTCCTTTATGTGCAAGAATCTGCAACATTTGTTTAATTTCTTATAATAAAGTATGTACATTGAATGAGTCTAAACCTAATTTATAAACTGATTAAAGAAAGTATATATGTGTTTTTATAGCGTTATGTATTTCTATTTTGTGTCGTTACTTTTAGTGCATGGATGGTAATGATACTGAGCTATAAATAGGTATTTACGAGTTTTAAAATCAATCTTAATGATTACACCTGTTGACACGTTTGGAGGCAGTTTCCCATTGGATTGATGAGTCAGGTGGTTTAGTTTGCGACGTGGAGATGTATAGTGAAATATGTCACGTTTTGGGTACTGCGACATAGATCAAGTAAGAAAATGATGCGATGCAGAGCCATAGTGTGTATATAAGACAAAGATGTGGTCAGTAAATTAATTCCCACTTCCCATGTTCTTGTTTTAAACTTAGTATATCGGTGTATTTAATATTGTGTTCAGATATAATCTGAGATGTCTTCATTGCTTGGATTATTCATTAGAATTACAAAGTGCTCATTGACATTGGTCTAAAATATAATATGATTTTGGGATTATTGTGAATTTATTCAAAGGAGATTATTGTGAATTTATTCAAGGAGTTCAGGATAATGCCACTGTGATACAGCAAGACTCTTGGCACTTCAGCTCATTCACGACCCAAATTTCATTTGGAATAGTCTTATCGTTTGGATTGTGATATAGCTTGTTATGACTGACTTTGGATTTAATTCACAATAGATCAAGTTTCTCATACGTTTTCTTTTTATAACCTAGTGAAATAAATGATGTGTTAAGATTTGTAAAACTTGTTCTTTTCCTTCTTTCTGTTACTTAGTTTAAGATTACAGTGTCGTACTGATAGAATCATTATAAACTGACTTTGAAAAATTTAAACAATCTTTTTCTGCAAATTTGTGCGAATATACATGTGTAGATCTATACATGTCAGATACATAATTGACATCTTCTTTGTAGTGCGCTAAACTGTTTTTTTTTTTTTTTTAATATCAAAGCTGTGACTTTTTATATCTAAATTACAATTAATGTCAGAAATACAGATCTGAATCTTTTCTGAGCAATTGCTAGATATATTTAAATGTTTGAAATTTTCAATCCTCATTTTTAGTTTCTTGTATTATATGTTGTAACAACTTTTATTACACCCGTGTCATTCAATACATGTAAACAGACTTACAACATCCATTGACACTAATGTTGGTGCGTTTATGTTAACCTCCTGAAATGTCTGTCACTTCCTAAGAACTGTTCATTTATCGCAATTTAACTTTGTGCCATTATTTATGATACGGTACATACAAACTATTTTTTGTTCTATGCACTTGTGCTCCTCACAGTGCTCAACAACGTTCCTCCAGTAGATAAATATAGACACGGACAGAGTTATAACTTTTCAACTATGACCACATATTGAGAATAAATGGGGATCGTACTATTTTAAACTTCAAAATTTTTCTAGCTCACCACCTGTGTTGGAGTAGTTGACAATTGGGAAAGATGCAATTATAATTTATCAGTGTTCCATTTTGTTTTAATGTATTGTGCTAATGCATATCATTATAGTGGGTATGTGAGAAAGCTTGCCAGTAGCTTCTCGTGGGTCGGTGGTTCTTTCCGGGGTTTTCCCGAGTTCTTCCTCCACCATTTATAATGGCCACCATGTAGAGCATATCTTGTGCTGAAAAATGGTGTTAAATCCTATAACAACAACAACAACAACATATCATTATATGAATACATTGTAGCCATATAAATTTGTAAATGAGCTTAAGATAATTTCGATAACATTATAATGTAATACTTTTTAATTACAAAAGAAAGTAATGATCTTATGCTGCTTTTTCAATATTGGAAAATATAAAACTACCCGTTAGCAATGAAACTAAATATCCAAACTTTTAAACTTAGAATATATCCGAAGATTTAAAAGTTTGCACATATGAATATTAGCTTTAGCAACTACAATATCTTATATGTAATTTGTCAGCTCCACCAACCAATCCCTGCAAACCAAAGATAAGACAAGAGGAGAATTTTTTGATTGCCGTTCTGGATAATCAAGAATACTGTGGAAAACCTCTAGTGTCTGTACAATGGATGGATTATCCTGGTATTTCCTATAAAGTAAGTAACGTACTCTGACCACATGTCTATTGGTAGATCTCTTGTACAAAAACAACTCCAGTTATATGTACCTATCTTCTTCTCCTAGACTAAATCTATTTGGATAATAATGTATTGAATAATCCACGTATATTGCAATATATCGCTGGTCGACCAACACCTTCTGGTGAAATATTGTGTAATTTGCACTTAAAGAGAGCACTATTAGAAATATTTGGTCGAAGAGAAGAGAAGCAGTATAGACAAAAGTGCTATGAAAACACACTTGCAACCAAAGCCAAAACTCGATCCAATTCATCAAACGACCTTCAGTGTCCTTGATAAAACAGAGACCCAAATCGGCTTCGTCCTGTTACGTTACTGATACCTGCATTGAGAGATACGTTATACTTTTGTGCATCCGCATCTGCTCAAAATAAAAGTTCTTGTTAAATCTTCAAGGACGTTTATCGAATTCCAGCGTGTGTTCAATAGAAGGCATCACCTTTGGCATTCAGAGACATACCTTAGTGAGCATCAATTGTCCATCGACCACACCAGCCGGGATATGCATATAAGCGATATCATCAGCTCGATTCAGATCCATGTAAGCTTCACTCCTCTGATGACAGTAGCGATATTGATGACAAATAAAACAATATAACTCAGAGGCAACACCAAGCAACTTCATTACAACCACCGGTTCATTGCAAAACAGATATACTGTAATTAGGATTTTCTGGCGAAAAAAAAGTGTATGGAGGTTCATATTTCAGCTGCAGTCGGTAGTGGCATAGCAGAAATAGCATCAGAAGAAAGAACTTCACCGCCTTATAGCCGCATTACTTACTCGTATTCTTTTACCAAACAAATGTTGTTGAGCTTCTACCGTGATCATCACTCATCGAGATCAAATTCATGATGGTGCTGACTGCATGCCGCGGGTATTTGCTAATGTTTCCTACGGTCTGATTATTAAGCTGGTATTGTGCAGTAGACAATAATATCCAACCGAAGTTTTAAAAGCTATGAATGTTCTCGCTGCAAAAGTGCCAGGAGGAGCAGAGTCGTTAACAATTAAATTCTGACTTAACGAAAAGCATTATCAGGAAGGAATCTCTCGTATCAATAGTTCTTGTACTACTTTTGTTCAGTTGATACTACTTCTTGACCACGTGTTCTGCATACTAGTATTTCTGGGGTAGAAGAATCTATGGGAGACTCATCATAGAGCAAAACATAGCCGGTAACATTTCTCGGCAACATGATTATACCACTATGTTACACCAAAATTATCTTTAGACCAGAGCCAATCATTATATTTGACAGGTTAGACAATAGCTCGAATCCCACCTCGAGCTGATGTATGATTTCGTGACCGCGCTTAGAAAATATTTGTTTGGCTGTGGTAGACATCACTCGCTCTGCTTCTTTTGTCGGTGCAATTTCTTTGAAAACCGTCTAGATTTTTGCTGGCGCTGGCAACATTTTCTCTATGATCTTTTCAACTACTGCACATCCTACTGCTGATGCGGCACTCGTGGCAAAACTTGAAACAGCAGGACATGTTTTCTTACTATGTCTGGCAACATGGCAGCTATGCTGCTGAAAACGACACGAAAGATTCTCCAATAATATATTTGCACTTCAATCGTGTTTGCTTTATTGTTTCGTATTGTGATTTCAGATGCAAGTGAAATGTTACGTCGTAGGATCATCTGTAGCAGATCAGTTTATCCGTAAGCTGTTTACTTCGCTGATGATTATAGGAAAACCACCATCATGTACTTAGTCCTATTGAAGACGTTTTGAGAGCTAGTTCAAACAAATCTCGCAGGCTGTGGTTTATTATAAAATCAATTTGATAGCCGGCCTTGAGCGTTATTCTTGTCTTGAGTGTGGAATAATTGTGTTAGATAAATTTGATATCGCCAACGTAACCTCGCTCATCAATCATCCTTATTTATATTCGCTATGGCGAAAACATTGTAGGCGGCAGGAAAATATGATTAGCAAACTTCCTGCGTCCTCAAATGATGTAAGATACATAAATATAGTGTTGTTGTCCTTAACATCATGAAAAGAGCTCCAAATTTCAGCAGAAATTAGTACATTTTCAAAGCGAGTTGTCTGCAATAATTCAGTGGGAGGGCTGTATCGGACAGTAAATTAACAACCCTTTCTCTGGACAAGGTTCGATTGGAAGAAAAATGTTTGCGACATGACTGTATTAACTCACTGTGAAAAACATTAATATTCGGTATTACTAAGTATCTTTGCTGAATTAGCTGATCAAGTATTTCAGTAATTTTGTTGTGTTGCTAAAAAAGTAAGTTCGCGTTGGCAAGATTTTTGTGTTACTTTTTCCAACTAATCAAAATCATTTCGCTCTAACGTTGGTGCTTTTGCAAGTTTATCAGCCTTTATAACTGTTTTCTCAAACAGATGTTTGTATTTTCTTCCGAAACATCTCGGACACAGTCAACAACTAGCTTCTTGCCTACGTCTAGGTATTCAACAATTGTCGCCTCCTTAATAGTTTCGTCTGGCTCGAACTCAGTGTATTTCGGTTTTTGTTCTGCTAGCGTTTCAAGGTTCTTAAGCTCCTTCACAGATATTTGCTCTTGTGTATTCTGTTTGGTATTTTACCTCAGCAACAACTCCGGTAAGACAGCCTCATTAACTTCCTGATACTTGATATATTTCTCCGTTTTCTTTGTGTACATATGCTACTTCAGTTATTGCTGTTATTACAGGCTGTATTAATCTCTGGGCTATGTCATTCTGAAATTCTTGCTCGCCATTTGTTCCTGCAAAAACATGACCCCATATTTGCTGATGCTCCGCATACATTTCCATAGCATCTTCTTTTTCTTTTGGCTCCCTTACTCTGACAACTGGTATAATACTGTATGTGTTTATGAATAATAGAGACCTAAAGAAGCTCTTTGCTTTGTCGGGAGATTCATTCTGGCAAATAAAATTCGTCAA